>OY776113.1:59753387-59758387 GCA_963675035.1 Allygus modestus
TGTTCTCTACTCCCTAAGCATTAAAAGCCAAGTTATAGTTGAGGCATGAATTATTAGAAGTTATTTATCTAAGTACGCTGTTGATCAAAATCTTGATTTTTTCAGTAGAGTATGAGTTATTTATGACACAAGTTGCCATCCGAAGAATAAAGTCCTAACAAATAAATAAATTATTACTCGGAGCGCTCTGACTGAAACCTTTAATTCGCTTCAGCGAACCTAAGGTTGAAATGAGGGTGGTTTATTGTATAACTGGAGGTAACACTGATGAACAAACCTGCGAGCCGTTCTTTCAAAATTTTGGTGAAGCAAAGAACTATACTCGCTGAAATCGGACGAGTCGACAAAGTGAATCAAACAAGTACCTATCCCAGATTTTAAACACAATATACTTGTATTTGTTTATTTCCTCATAATACATTATGTTTCACGGAAAGATTAGATACATAAATCAAACGAAAATATGAATTTACTTCAACTCTTATTACTTTTATTCCAATGATTTTCATGAGTAGATTCACTTATTGGAATAAAACAACCAATCAGGATAGTTCAAAGAACGGATACATTTTTACCTCACCAAGTGTACCAACCTGACAAAATCACCGGCTCGCGTTTTTGACCAAAATCGTTAAGCAGTGTTACTTGCTCCAGTTATACAATAAACCTCCCTGGTTGAAATTAATAAGTTACGCCACTGAATCACTCTGCACATAGAGTACATATCATCCTCGTCATTAAAATAAACTAGTCTTTATATATAAATATTATAATATATAAAACTAGACGGGTTCACTCATTCACTGACATAAACTATGAGGCACTTCCCGTAATCTAACCTCCCTCAACATCATACTTGAGTTAAAGCTCTTGACGAGAAACTGACAGAAATTTTGCTAAAGGTTAACGTTTTTGAGTTTTTAAGGCATTTATGGGGCGGGGAAAATTTCACTTTTTCAATTTTTCCACTTTGAGCGCGTTTTATACGGAAACGGTAAGAGATGGCAAAAAATGTTAAATACAAAAGTTGTATACAATTTAATTTCCAACTGACGATATTTCGTCAGATTTAAGATCCGATCATCTGTTTAGCCGCAATTTATCGTAGAAGGAGGAATTTTGAGTATTTTGGTCCATTTAAATGTGTACAGTTTTGGAAAGCTGTTTAAATGAAAGAACACTACCTTTGGCTAATACCACATTTTTGTATCAGCTGATTTAAATAAACAATAGCTGATTTATTTAGTAGTGTAGGCGATACTAATTTGCTCACATGAGGTGTATATAAATCAGCTGTTACAAAATATGGTAAGCACATTACACAGGAGGTTCAGTATCGCGAATATCGTTTGTTGCGAGAATGGAAAATGTAATCAAACCGATTCTACCGGTTCTATGGAATGAATTTAGCCCAATAGCCCAGTGGATATGTTGTCAGATGATTCAAGATCAGTGGTCACGGGTTTGAATCCTACTTTTGATGCTTACTTTTTGAAGTCTGCAATTTATGTTTATTTGACTTTATTTTGTTTTTACAAATTCATTTATTTGTAATTATGTTGCTCAACGATCAGCTACCGTAAAGCGCTCTGTGGAGTTAGGTTAGGTTAGGTTACTATCATTTTGTCGTGAACTGAAGTCTAATTTGTTGTTATCTTTTACACGTAAATCCATTTGTAGAACTCCAATTTAACATTGTAACCACAACTTTTTATTTATATCCGATTGACTATGATTGAGTGAGTACTTTTTTTGCTTTTATACACCTCGAAACAACCATCGTAATCGGGAGTTCATTCGATAAAACGAACAAGCAGCCGGTTGATAAAATGTTTCGATACCGAAACGATACGGGAGCGCCGGTGTAGGTGCTCACCAAAGGTCATTGTTTTGTAGTTTTTCTTTGGTTAATGAACTACGAGTTTGATTTAAACTTGAGTTGACTGAGGAATGCAAGTGAGCGAAGCGAACTCCGAAAGGGGGTTTGGGGGCGAAGCCTCCAACGGCGATAAGCCTAGTTATATATAATTCTGTATGCGAAATATTTTACGTCAAAATTGTGGGAATTTGGAAAATCGAAGGATGATGGGAGACGGTTCAAATTAAAGGTCTTGATCCCAGGGACTCGGGAAAAACAGCTGTATTTCCAAACATTTAGGAGCAAACGATAAATAACGTAAAACACCCTCCATAAGAAAATTATGGGAATTTAAATCGTCTGCTTTGTTTACAATAACACATGTGATTGAGTGTCTACTTTGTTTACAATCTGACATGTGTTCCTACTTGGAGCAAGGTTAGGGGCTATCGCCCCTTCAAGCCACTAGTTTTAATCTATATAAAGCAAATATTTCATCAGACATGTGTTCCGCTAAAGATATATAATTTCTACATTCAATAATCTATATTATTAAAAGAATATCTTGACTTTTGTTAGGCGATTTTCAACCCTTAAAAATATTATTTCATATACATATTTCGTATTAATCGAAAGCTCTTACTCTCTAGATGTGTCTTGTAGGGTTAACATACACTCTCGACCACGGGGCTTCGCCCCACGAGCTTTCATAGTTCGTTTTTATCCCATAAGATTAACATGAGGAATATTTTGATTTGAATTGCAGCTGTTAGTACATTATGGACAGGTTATTAGAAAACCCGATTATACAAGTAAAGAATTAATTTATCTATATAAATTAAATAAGTTATTTTTCTACATCGTTTTGAGCAGTGAAATGTTGTATGCTACGGAGATATTTAATTTGTTTTAAACATTTGTTTATCCGTCTGTCAGTTTATAAGCCAGATTTTTTCTGCGCTTCACAAAAAAATTTACTCAATGAAATTAAATAACTTGCCTGTTTTCGTGTAGAGGAGGAATCTCTTTTGGCTGTTTTAAATCATGGTAAGTAATTAGGGTTACGCCCCTTTGGCCGGCACTGCTACAAAGTCGATCCTAGGGGTACAGGTTACTTAATATTTCACTACAGCTTGCACCGTATTTGTTATAATCAGCATTTAGTCAGCTAATTATATTTTATCACGGAATGAAGAAAACAAGAATGGATATTTTACTACTCTACATAGGTATACTAAATCATTTAAAATAACGGCATGGTAATAAATCATTGGCTATACAGAACACGTAAGCTTTACATGGTATTTATTAAAGCTCAGTTTGTCTAAGTAGCCATTGTGATTATAATATCGAATATTTTATGTTTTTAAGCCCACTTTCAATAAGTTTAACAAACTACAGGAGTTATTGAGCAGATATTTGGAAGAAGACGGGTTCATCCCAAAAAAGATTGGGCTAATTCCCGTTCCAATGAGGCTAGGCCCTAACACCCTTCAACATTTCCATGTTAATTATGTACTTACTAGACCGATTGAGCGTATATTTTGTAGAAAGACAGCAGGCAATGCACTTTAGTCAGAAACAGGCCTAAAATTTCATCCAGTATGCCCTTTGGGACTTATCTGCTCTGTCGGCTTTTAAAATTGTAATTTATTCATCACTAATGTAAGTAGTTAACTAAACCGATTGAACATATGATTATTTATCCTAACTCTAGTTATGATTATTTTTTTATCCTAACTTCAGAATAGTTAGGAGAATAGTTAATATATCAGAATAAAACCTTTGCCTACTCCTGCTCCAAAATATCTTTACCAAATGTTAAAACTATCAAATTGATGGGTTAATAAATGTGTTCTAATTAGATCTCATCCATAGAAAAATATAGTATTGTATAGAAATATATTAAAAAACTAACATTGGAGTTATGGTTAAGATTTGTAAATAAAAATAAAAGAATTATACCAGCTGTTCAAAATCAACCATTCAATTGTAAAAATAACAATCACTTGGTAAAGTATCATGTGGTTTTTGTGGGAATAGAGATCAGAACCAATGAGTACATAACTTTAAATATACATGATTAGGTTATTTATATATTGTGAGCACTATTCAAACTGAAGATTTAATATAAAACGGACATGCCCAAAATGAAAAGAAACGAGCAATACGCAATAAGCAAAGCAAATACGCACGCCTTGGAGAGGAATCGTGAATATAAGTACTCTAGGCATTTTTAACAAACTGACTGGCTTTTCGAACAAACCTGGGTCCTCCAGGTGCTTTAACAAATGGAACTGACATCTAAAACATAACACTGTACTGTGATCGCGAGCGAAGCCGCGACGGGCTACAAGTTTATTAAACAATAGTTTTCAAGGCTACAAGATGTGAACTTCTCTATCCATCAGTTATTTTCATTTAAAATTAAGATTATCAAAGAACTAGGCACATGAACAGGTGTATGCTGTGCTGTATTCTATCGTTAACATAATGAACAACTCCAAAGATGTAATATTTCTTACGCTATTAAGTAGTCAATTAACATGAATGTCCGTAAGAATAACTTTTAAAATTTGACAATCGATAGGGTGAAGCACTATGGAAATTTCTTGAAATCATTAGTGCTCATGTATATTGAGTAAAGTACATGTGTGCTACAGTTCAGTCATCAAGACCCACCGTTTTAGGCTCTGCTTTGACTGACAGCCACTGGTAGGAGATAATTATTGATTAGATTCTCACGTTCTCTTTAGTTTAGTTAATGCTATTTTTATTTCACTTTCGAGTTTTATTTGGCTTTCATTTCATGTTAGCTATTTTATTATTGACTAGTGGTAACTGGCGTACGCTGCTGTGTATTTCTTATGAGATTTACAAAAAATGCTTGTTGTATTATATTTTTATTAAATTTTTAATACACTTTCCAGGAACCATCCCGACCCAATGCTACATTAATAATGAAAATGTCATTAAATTCAGTTGAGTGGCTTAATAGTCCATAGGGAACATAGATTCAATTTTATATATTAAGATAGCATGGACATAACAGTATGTAGATTGGGGGACAATTCAAGGACACGAACATAGTCGCGTCTAAACTAAATAAATTGAATCAGGAAACTAACACATACTTAATTTC
>OY776113.1:62763387-62984647 GCA_963675035.1 Allygus modestus
TTCTCCCAAAGCGAGGGTGTGTTACAAATAATAAAGAAAGATATTGACCAAATTAAACAAAAGTATGATGATCCTATAGCAATTCCCTATAAAATAGAGCTTGCAAATGTTAAAATTAAGGATTTGTTGGAAGATCTTCCAAAGATACTGCAAGATCTGGAAAAAGAAATGTACTATCTTATGGATTTCGATATAACACTAGATTTGGTTGGAATATTTAATAAAGAGGAAATGTGCCAATATCTTACAGAAAACTTTTGCTACCAGGGGGGCGAATGGACCCCCATAATGTTATTGTAGATAATGTTAGTAAAGACTGTTTAACATGGTGTAAATAGCAGGGTAAAAATATATAATAAATTTATATGCCAGATTACAAGCCCTGGAGTAATTAAAAGTATAGGAAACCATATAATAAACTTTGTAAACCTAAAAGAAACGTTCTCGTCTAAACTAGCTAGAGAGAATGGCAAGGTTAGAGGCAACAATCTATTGTAGAGGTTTTGGTAAAGGGTTTGAACCTTTAAGAGATTGTTTAAGTCTAATAGAAGACAACAAACGGTACTTTCAAAATGCTCCATTCTATGCTGTACCTCTGCATAAGATGCCAATCAATTACAAAACAGTTGTTGTTTAGTGTTTAACGATGCATATTGGGGGAAGATAACTGGAGTACAACTGCCAAAAGATAGTACACAAAGGGAAAAGTTAATAAAGTGTGCTCTATCTGCATTTAGCTTTAACTGTTTACCAACTATGTAGAGGTAATAGAGGAGGATGCCATAAGTGTAAAGCATAAGTGTTACATCAAATCTGGGGGCACATCAAATACACCTTTCTCCATCAATTTAGAAGAATTAGGCTTAGTGGAAAGTCCTAACCTTACTCCCTACGTTTTAAGAAGCCGGACCAATAAACTGTACCCATACACTATTAAAGAAATAGAGCCACTTTCCAAGCAGAGAGTTGTTCCAAAAGAGGAAATTGGAATTAGAAGACATTGGAATATGTGGAAAATACTGTTGCGGAGGAATACAAAGCACAGTTGGCTAAAGAAAGAAGGGAAAGAGAGGATAAATTAAAAGATTACTTCCTGCGACGAGGATCTAGAGCATTATGTGTATGCGTTTGTAGTAAACAAGTTTGTGGGAGTGTTGGCAGAAAAGGATGGACGGGTGTATACTATGTTAAAGGTGTCTGTAAAACTGTATTTATAGAGATAAATAAGAATAGGCAAGGCGTGTTGCCATACAGTGGTGATTTGGACATTATTTATCTACCTACCAACGAGCCACTTGCAAGCTTTAACACTAACGGAACCGCAACATTTTATGGCAATTCCAAAAATAGAAAACCTAAGTTTCCGTAACAATGAGTGGGATGATGGACAAGAAGACATAGAGATGCAAGATATTAAAGGCAATGTTAAATTTAATGAATGTAGTAGACTGGAGGATTTGGAATATGGTGCGCTATTAAACAAGTCCAACATAGGGGTAGAAAAAGATATATTGTTTGAAAATATTCGTAACCTTTATGTCTCCAACCACTGGCTGGAAAGGGAGCTAGAATGTGGGAAGTTTGATTTTAACTACAAAATTAAAATTAAGTTGGATAAAATAAAGACTACTCCAAACAAGCACAAAGAAAGATTAGTGTTTTGTGTTTAGTTGTTTTGGGTTTTAAAAATTTATTTTTTGCTATCGCATTGGCTTAAAACATATCCAAAATTTAGGCAGTTCCATAAATATTTTGTGGATATATATTACTTATCAGCTGGATGTATATAATAAGCTTGCATTTATTTTTTTTAATCCAACCGTAATATTGAATTTGGAAATGGGGTATTTACTTATGCAATGGCCAGTAATATATTGCAGTCATATCCAAAGTTTGGTTACGACAAAACAGCACTAAAAGAGAAAAAATATACGGTAAATTTAGATATAAGGGGATATAACAAGTCGAAAAGTAAATAAAGGAGTTATTGGTAGTAATTTACAAAATATAGTTTTGTAAAAACACAAATACCAATGTTGGTTTTTAGGTTGCGGCAAAACAAACAACTGTATTATAGGTGGAAATAATATTGTAATTTTAGATATAATAGTTGGGGGCTATAACATATCCAAAAATAAATCAGACAATAAATGCTTAGGACAATATCCAAAGTGTAGGCAAATCGGACAATAAACAGCAGAGTCAGTTTTGGGATTACAGCAAAATAAACAAACAAAAAAGACAAAATATTGTATTATAGGGGGTAGTGGAACATGTGGTAGTGTGGTCTTGTTACCTATATAAGCGCTATAACATATCCGAAAATAAATCAAATCAGACAGTAAATAAAGAAGTTTGAAATTGTTAGTATATTTTTCAAAATATTTTTTAAATTTGACCGTTATAGTTAATTTGTCAAATGTGGATGGTGTGTACTAGCCTAGAATAATGACATATATAAATTTTAAACAAATCAGACCATAAAGAAGTTGCCAATTGGCAGTATTTTTCCAAATTTTTTTAAAATTTAACCGCAATATTTGTAAAATGTGGATGGTGCATATACACTAGCCTACAACAATAACATATCCAAATTTTAAACAAATCGGACAGTAAATAAAGAAGTTGGCAATTGGCAGTATTTTTCAAAAATAATTTTTAATTTGACTGTAATGGTGAATTTGGGAAATGTAAGTGTAATTTATTAAAACACTTGCCTGCGACAATAACATATCCAAGTTTTAAACAAATCGGACAGTAAATAAAGAAGTTGGCAATTGGCAGTATTTTTCAAAAGTATTTTTTAATTTGACCGTAATAGTGAATTTTGGGATATGTAAGTGGAATTTATTAAAAGACTTGCCTAGGACAATAACATATCCAAATTTTAAATAAATCAGACAGTAAATAAAGAAGTTGGCAATTGGCAGTATTTTTCAAAAATATTTTTTAATTTGACCGTAATAGTGAATTTGGGATATGTAAGTGAAATTTATTAAAACACTTGCCTAGGACAATAACATATCCAAATTGAAGACAAATCGGACAGTTAATAAAGAAGTTGGCAATTGGCACTATTTTTCAAAAAATATTTTCTAATTTGACCGTAATAGTGAATTTGGGATATGTAGGTGGAATTTATTAAAACACTTGCCTAGGACAATAACATATCCAAATTGAAGACAAATCGGATAGTAAATAAAGAAGTTGGCAATTGGCAGTATTTTTCAAAAAATATTTTTTAATTTGACCATAATAGTGAATTTGGGATATGTACGTGGAATTTATTAAAACACTTGCCTAGGACAATAAAATATCCAAATTGAAGACAAATCGGACAGTAAATAAAGAAGTTGGCAATTGGCAGTATTTTTCAAAAATATTTTTAATTCAACCGTTATAGTGAATTTGGGAAATGTAAGTGGAATTTATTAAAACACTTGCCTAGGACAATAACATATCCAAATTGCAGACAAATCGGACCATAAACACTAAAGATAGTTTTTTAGCCTGAATTTGAAAATTAATTTTAAAAAATATAGAGGAGGGATGGGGATTGGGAAAATATATTTAATATAGGCAAGGGTTGGACAATAGTATAGGCCAGCGGGCGGGAGCTCTATAGGCGGGAGCTGGCGTCGGTCCAAAAACGGCTCCCCATAAGAATAACATGGGGAAAAAGCGCCGGAAGTGATGTTAAACCATCATTTCACCACTACTACACAATAACTTCTAAGTTGTTTACATGTGTTGTTTATTTAGTGTGGAGTTATTTTTGAACTCGTGGATTTCTGCAAAGGATGTATTAAAATTAATGCAAATTTTAAATGGGGGAAAATAAGGCAGGGGCCAAAAAGAAAATTTGTGTAGGGTAGGATCGGGCGTCGGTCCAAAAACTGATCCCCATAAGAATAACATGGGAAAAAAGCGCCGGAAGTGATGTTAAACCGCTGTTTACCCACTACTTACAATACAAGAGATACCCTTCTAATGAAACCCAACGTTTCAACAGTGACGCGATACCACTTCAGCCATATCGCGAAATGTGACCATATTGCACATCACTACTCCTTATTCTTCTCAAGTGGCGAACCTATTTGTTAAAAATGTCATCAGCATATAGGCCTATACATACTATACACCTAAAATCAGTTCAGTTAAGCCTGTATGTAATCAGTGTTTATACTCTATTTTCATTTCATTTAGATTATAAGTGCATTACTAACAACTATCAAAAGAATATTTGTATCTTTTCCGTTAATTAACCAGCACAACCTTTTTGGCTTTCTGTTTACTTGCTACCGTTCACAACATATTTCTTATTACTAAGGAAAACATTCCGCACACCTGCTAACGTACACTCTCGTTTTCCCTGTTTCTCTGAAATTCCTGGGAGTCTTATCTTATCGCTTACCGATATCTACTCCACACACTCAGTGGCCAGTAGTATTCGGACATCAAAACCCCACCATCGATGTTGCCAATTCAGAAGTTGCGTTAATTGCTTCTTGAGGTGTAACTTTTAGCGTTCACGATATGTCGTGGTAGCTCAGGTATGGTCCCAGGGTCGAATCGGATTGTGTTCCTTTATTTTAATTTTAAAGGAATTAGATTTTAAAATAATTGTTTAATGTTACCTACTTTGATGTTTATGCATACCAAACAGTTTGTAATAGCCTGTGTCGATTTAGTTATTTTGGAGTTTTAAAAACAATTTACAGGCATGGTTGGTTGGTGGGAATGTGTATGGGTGCTTAGACCTATGTTAAATATCTAACCTAACTCAACGTTACTTAACGTAATAAACACACATGTCAAACCCACCATCCACGTACCAGAATTTATTTTCTTTTGCCTTTTACCCCTAATTAGGTATGGTTTGGATGTGCTATCAGAACTAAATATGAGTATTCCGGTCAGGCATTTGTTACTTAATTCATAAAAACCCCATTAATTCGGTTTACGTTAATTAAGTTTGGTTACATTTATGTTTAGATATTGAATAGGGCCTATATACTAAAAAAACATACCTAGCCTAGGCTACTTTAATTTTTATTCGTCAGTGGTACCTAGTGAATTAACAAAATTATAAACCAAAAAATTCATGGTTTTAAGGAAAGGATCCGAATATTTGCTTTCATTCGATTTTGAAGAATGTAGCCTATTAAAATTTGTCAAACAGCCAAAATTACACGTCACGAATGAACACATCAGATTGAAGAGAGGATTCTCTTGACTAATGCAGGGTGATGGAAACTTAAAATTCCAGGAGAATGGAAGGGTACACTTGCATAAGCGGAACAATACACAAAGCCGAATAAGTTTTTCGATAACTTTATCGATTAGATCGATTGTAAAATATTTTATCGTTTGTATGTTACGCAATGTTTGTTTTTTAGTTTTTTGTCAAATAAACTTTAAAATAAAAATGAAATAAATGTTATCCTACCGGTATAAACAAAATAATTGATTTACAATACATAAAACTACAAAACTTAAAAAATTTAAAAGGTTTCCAGGATATAGCTTTCTGGTATACCGAACCGAGAACACATATTTAAGTATTAATGGAATCAACGTTTCTTATCTGGACAAATTTCAAGACAAAATCTTTCACATCTTTGAGACTGAACATAACCGAAACCAAAACCGAATAACCTAAATAATAGCTAAACCGTATCGAACAATTTCATTCGGTTTTAGTGAATTTCCCCTATAAGAAAGAAGCTATTACCGTAGTCGGCATGGTAATACCTAGCCCCGAGACCGTGATAACTTTTCGTTTTGAGGTCCCCAGACCACAAAAACACCATTCGTTCGAAACTGTATATATATATATATGTGTGTGTGTGTGTGTGTGTGTGTGTGTGTGTGTGTGTGTGTGTGTGTCCGTGAGCACGATAACTCTCATAAAAATTATCCGATTTTGATGAAATTTGGTATAAACGTGTAAAGCAGCATTTATGACTTTAAATTCGAAAACCAGACAGATCGAATTATCCAAAGGGGTATTTTGGGGGGGGTTTGTACCCCAAAAATAGTTTTTTTATTTTAGTTTTTTACATATAACTTTTAAAAAAGTCAAATTTTCTATTGGAATCAGCTTAAAAATACGCACAATTTGGTGTTTTAATCATTGCTCTACGTCAAATGGTTACAGAGATATTGAAAGTGCTAAACACAGTACGTTGTCCAATGTTATTCTTATGGAGGATAAGAAAAATGTTATATCTCGCTTATTTATCAACTTATCCCGATGAAACTTGGTATATTACTTCATATCGTTGTGGTCTATTGATATTTGAACTAAAACACATTTTTTTGCCGACAGTTCCCGTAGCAGAAAACCTACGTACTAAGCCCCCATGTTATTCTTTTAGAGAATAAGTAACGTGTTATCTCCCTTAATTATAAACATAAATTAATAAAATTTGGTATGTGGCTTTACCTACTTGAGTTATACTGATATTTGTATAAAACCCCATTATTGTGTTTCTTGCTTCAGCAAACCTGCATACTCAGCCGCCATGTTATTCTTATGGAGATTAATAAAAATGTAATAAATCGATTATTTATGAATGTATATTGATGAAACTTGGTACATGGCTTTATGTGGTACATGTATGTTCATTGGAAATCCGCTGATTAGGCAGGTTTGCTGCTACGGGGGTGTTTTATATTATCGCTTCATCATCATTCATTCATCATTTATGAAAGTGTAGGTACCCAAAAGGAAAGTTTCTGATAAACACTAACTTTATTTGTAAATTCTACAGTAAAAAATCTTTCAGAAAAAATAAAACAGGCTACGTATAAGTTATTTGTCCAATACTTTCTATTTCAACCAATTATGAATATGCAACAGTTCAGGATAAGATAACGAAGTTTAAATAATTATAGAGCTCTTGTTAAAAAAGTGAAGCCTCATTGGAGGACATTTTTGAAACAAAACATCTAGCCAAAGAGCAATAAAGACTAACATAAGTTGTGAAGAGGGGATTTAATTGGTTAACATATTTGTTGCCATGGAGACCGGATTATATAGAGGGTAATAATGGCGGTCAGCATGTAAGCAGAGCTTTTTACCCCAGACGAGACCTCTATAGACATCCTCGTTGGATAAGATAGGATTTGTTATTTCAAAATAACGTAACATAACCTAACCTATCTGCCGCAGCACGCTGTACAAGATGGGCAGTAAAGATGGTACAAGATGGTATCGTAAAAAACAAACGATACCATTTCACCATCGGAGGTCACTCTTACCACTCTTGGGAAAAAACAATAAGTTTTAAAATATAGACAAAATAGCTAGGATAAACTGAAAAATACCTGAAACTCATTCTGTTGTAACCGGAATATAAAAATAAAATTACGGCCCCCGTATAGTCCCGACACAGACTTGCTTACTGCGTTGAGAAATACACTCGCTATTGGCTAAATACAATGGCTAATTCATGTACTTCAGAACTTTCCGTTAAATTAAAACATGTTGTCAATATTAGCAAAATATGTACGTACCACTAACTGTTCGTACATTGTCTTCAGTTGTTCAATTGATAATCATCAAAAGTCCACATTTCTGATCCCATTCATGGCCATGACGTCTCTAGCTTCCACATAAAAACCCCTCAAGTGCGAGGCCTTCATAGGCGCGAGGCCCTTGTGCGGCTGCACCTGTCGCGCCGCCCTAAGGACGGCACTGGGTGCTTATCACATTAAGTAGATACCTTGGGTTAGGTAAGGTTTATATGACGGTTTGGTCTGTTAGATTCATTTTAGTATGTTTGGCCATTCCAAGTAGGCCTATAGTTTGCCTCAGCAAACTTAAGTTTCTCACGAAAAGTAAGTGGACATTTAGTAACTCGCAAATATAAATTTAAGCTAGGCCTATCACAACATTCCTTCTGTATAGACTACCAAGAGAGACTTATGGTTAGAATAAATTTACAGCAAGGCTAAAATTAAAATAGTATGATGATTGACCAACTTGGGATGGTTAAGAAACTACAGTATCATTGGCCTACCTAAATTAGTCAAAGGATACTGTCTGTTTTGGCGATTAAAACTTTTTAGACAGTATTTAAAATTTATTAATAACATAAAAAGTTAGTTTTTAGTCACACCTTGTCCTATAATCATCCATGTTATGGCTACAACTGTAAGCTAATATACAAAATCTGAGTATTCTTCGAACACAAACTATCTGCAAAAGAACACAGATACAAAACCACCAAGATGATGGTTGTTTTTTAGTAGTGATGTATAATGCTGGCATTCTCGCCAATAACACTTTTTATCGTATTAAATCCAACTTGAACCACAGTGCTTCACATAAGTTATGTGTATGGAACTCGCAAGGAAACATCGGTTACAGAAGATTTACGTTTGATTATTGCTACGGTATAACATTAATGAAATTATTATTATTATTGAACTCAAAAGAATTACACGTTTTGAATTTCTAACAGAAAGGTGTAGCTAGGTAGAACCACTAAGTTTTAGAAAAAATTAAATAAATAAACTGTTCGTTCGTAATGTAGTCTCTAACCTAAACACAAACTTCAATCATCAAAATTACAGCAGCTGACAGCTGAGCTGATGTATTTTGACTGTTCAAACAACACGGTACTACAAAGCTCAAAATATGTACTGAAATAATGTTCAATGAAAAAACTGATAATTATTAAAATGTAATAATAATTCGCCAATTATAGTTTATTTAAAGCATTAAACAATAAAAACTTTATCCTAAACATTTCATGACAATCCATCAAACCGTTAAAATGTAGATAGCGTCACACTACTTCGAATTCCAAACTGAGTATAAGGATTCACTGACGTTCACCCAATTATCTAAAAGTTTTGTTGTACAAATTTCATCCCATGATCCAAGGATAAAAATGTAAAATTAGTTGAAGCTACTTTTTGTTTTTCGCAGTGGCAGTTTTTTGTACATATTGAAGTATTACGGTGAAATTAAGCTGTCTACATAAAAAGTGGATATAACATAATTTGCTTAGAATGTTGTTAAGCGTAGAATAATTAAAAATAACTCGTCCGTAACTTCATTAGTTTTTTAGCTCTAAGCATTTTACCAGGGTACTGCTCATGTAAGGTTATGGTGGGGGGGAAGCAAGAGGGGTGGGGGTCTGAACTTTGTGTTTTTTGTTAGTGTACTAACATCCTGCTGAAATTCAGCTTTCCTCAAATTAGTTGCGACACGAAACCTTTACTGACTGGGCTAATGGTGGCTGCACTGGGGAGAGCACTATCAACACACACTCTGCACTGATACACCTCGCCACACTACTAAAACTGAACAACATGGCAACAGCGCGATCTTGGGCCACATTTGGTGGTACTTTGCTACCCCGAATGTGGCCCTCAATTGTGGCCCACGTGGGCCACAATCACAGGTAAAAAGTATCCGCCTGAGCCACAATCATGGGGCCTAGAAAACGATATATACTGTATATATAAACATATCTATGTACCCGTTACCGCGACAACGTTTTGAAAGAAGCACCCGATTGTGATGAAATTTGGCAAAAATGTGGAGAGTAAAATTTATGACTTTAAGTTCGAAAACTAGATCGATCGGTCTATGGGAAGGGGGTTTAAAATTTTCAAAAAATCAGTTTTAGAACTTTTTACCCTAAAATCTTAAAAACACTAGTTTTTGGTTATAACCATTTTATAGAGCTTAAAAAACAAACAATTTAGTACTTTGAATCATTAAGCTAGGTTTAGTGGTTGTGGAGAAAAGTCAAAAGATGTGTCCTGTACCGAGAAAAATAGTTATTTATTTGAAATTACTGAAAACAATATTACACATGTTTTTTATATGGGAAAGAAATAAAGTTGTTTTAAAGTAGAGGGAATTGTACCCTTTGAGATTGGTAGGACAGCAGCTGAGATTAAAGTTTAAATAAGCTGTTTGTCAGATTTACTTACTGGAAAAGTGGACTTGATATAAGTGGCTGCTGTAGATATTGTAAGTAGATTGAATTGTTAATAATTAATCGAAGAGTGTAAAATATGTTTTGTATTTTCCTAATATTATTTTTTGTGAATTTTATAAGTTTAATCGCTTATATCTCGAAAACGGTAAGAGATATCGCAAAAATAACGAAATTTTTAAGAGAAAAGTAAAGAGAACTGTTTACATATATGGACTGTATGATTACGTAACTTTTATTCCTGTGGAGTCGTTTTCAGCCGGACTTAACTATTGACCTTTGCCCGATGCTTAATATCTCCCTTATTATTTGAGCTATCGATCTGAAATTTGGTATGCGGGTTTACAGTGACTTCTAGTACACGTTAATATTAGAAAATCCCGGATTAGTGGATAAACCTGCACGCTGCATGCGATAGTGTGAAGTTTACAAAGTGACCTCGCGTTTGGTTATTTGTCGGTGGATTTGTATGAAATTTGGAATGTATGTTAAGGGCACTAAACGCTATCGACCCACGTGTAGGGATTTTTAAAATACAATTTATATGCGACTTTGATTTTTTGTGAATTTTATAACTTTAATCGCTTATATCTCGAAAACGGTAAGAGATATCGCAAAAATAACGAAATTTTTAAGAGAAAAGTAAAGAGAATTGTTTACATATACGGACTGTATGATTACGTAACTTTCATTCCTGTGCAGTGCGTTTTCAGCCGGACTTAAACTATTGACCTTTGCCCGATGCTTAATATCTCCCTTATTATTTGAGCTATCGATCTGAAATTTGGTATGCGGGTTTACAGTGACTTCTAGTACACGTTAATATTAGAAAATCCCGGATTAGTGGATAAACCTGCGCGCAGCATGCGATAGTGTGAAGTTTACAAAGTGACCTCGCGTTTGGTTATTTGTCGGTGGATTTGTATGAAATTTGGAATGTATGTTAAGGGCACTAAACGCTATCGACCCACGTGTAGGGATTTTTTAAATAAAATTTATTTGCGACTTTGTTTTTTTTCTTGATTTGTCTAAACGCTTGATTTTTTGCTTGAAATTGGCCTTTGACCTCTCAAATCGGGTTGAGCGATGATTATTTGAGCTTAGTAGAGATGCTACCGTCAACTGACAGAATATTCCTTTCCAATTCGAAGCGTCGTTAGGTATTTTGTAAGCAAAACCTCAATTTCGCCACCGTAATACAGTAAATATTTGTTGATTCACTAGGAGTCTGTTATCCCACGCCATTATCATTCATATAGGTACGAAAATCACATCACTATGCTTTCAACTACCAAATTTCAACTACCTGGATTAAATTGGAAATTGCCTTGTATCGTATGCAATTTGCACTTTTCTTGCGTTATGTAAAAAAATAAAATAAAACACTAAACACAAAATCGTTGCTCTGTATTTCTAGATATGTTTTGCGATATAAATTTACACTTGATAAAGGAGGGTCTATTGATAGCACCCCCTTTAACTTTCAATATCAATCAAAATTTTTTATTTATTTTTTATGAAATTTGGTTAGACCAAAATATGATACAAATCGATGCGGATATGTGTTTTTAGGTTGTGACCCAATTTGGGTCACAACTCAATTTGATAAAGATCTAGTACATTTTAATATTTTTCAAAACTTACACTTTATAAAGCGGGGTCTATTGATAGCGCCCCCTTTCAGGACTAGTCCCACAGTAGGACTGTTCAATTGCAAAAATAAAAATAAATAAAAAAATAAATTATATTTTTCATTCTTTTAATATTTACAAAACTGATTATATTTTCAAAACAGATCAAATAAATAAACTATATTTTTAATTCTTTTTTTAATAAATCATATACAGAGCATATTTATATTTTTCTATACTTTAAACTTAAAATGTTCAGTTTTTAAGGATATTTTTTCGAAATTTACAGTTACAAGAATTAATTACCTATATTTTCGTTTAAATAAGAGATGTTCACCTATATTTTTCTTCCTATCTGATGTCAGCCCCAAGTTAGTTCTATGGAACCGAGGTTTGACCTCAGGCGTCTTTTCTGTCGTGGCCTCATTACTCTCAACATCTTTGTCTGGCGATGTTACAGGTAACCCCATGCCTACCTTCTGTTTTGCCCACATCGCTGTTCCTGTAGCCAAAGCTAGAGGTCTCTCATAAAGACTGGCATCAGGTGCAATAACACGTTCAAATGCCTTATCCTCTAGTATTTTGTCTGCTTTCCATCTATCCTCTGCTCTTTTGTGTTTACTATACCATATATCGTGTTATTTTGCTGCTTCATCAAGAGGATTTATACCTTTATCACCTCTAGCTAAGCGTTCTTGGAGTTTCGTCCCAGGTCCTAGAAAATTCATACCCATCGCGTGAAGTTCAAAGGGCAATTTGTTGATAATATCGTTTAAAATTCCAGATCCTTCTATTATTTTCTCGGATAAAGCAGCCAAACATCGTGCTAAATACATAGGACCATCTGGAAGATCGATCTGTTGTTTGAGAGTGTCCTAGATAAAATTAATATTATCAGTTGCGTATTATTTGGTGTCATTTTTGTCTTTTATTAAATCAATCACGTATTTAGCAGAAGGTTTCGGTAGAGCAAGCACACATCTCATAATGTACTTGTGCCCTTTTGGTTTTGCTATTAATTCTACCAATCGATCGTAAATAAATTGAACAATACTCAACTTTTCACTGTGGAAGTTGTTATTGCCAGCTCTCTCTTCTGCCTGTAGGAAATATAACCTTTTGATAAGGTCCGCATATTGTTTTATATATTTATATTCGTCTGAATTGTTCGTTTCTTCCAGCAAACCGGATCCCATAGCTCTCACTAATTCAAGTGTTTTGCTATTTTTTAAGACGCTTCCCGTTGGTTTTCCGCGTAAATTCTCCAATCGATGCTCCTCCCACATAGGTCTAATCACTTTTTTCCACTTGTACCATTGACTGGATTTGGGACGTCCCGATGAAGGATCATTGCTTTGAAATATCGCACCAGTGTCGATTAAAATCTTTTTATAAGCATCTCTATCACTTTTCATATATTGTTCACTCTCAACATCTCCAGACTGTGTTAAAAGTCTCCATAGGCCTGGAGTACCGCTATATTTTTGGTTTGTCTTGTCGATAATTATATCATCATTTGAAATAGTGACACTGGAATTTCCTACTTTGAGTTTTCGCTCTCCGATATCATAGTTAAGGCCAAATGTTCCATCGTTAGCTCTAGATAAATATTGTTTCACCAAGGAGCCCATCTCAGTACCGCTTCTTTCAACAATAGCTTGAATCGATTTATCAAAACGCATATCGTCATCCTTGTCGGGCAACGGTGTGCTAGCGGCCTCTACTATCGTTTCCTCTTCAAAAATACCCTTTTGTTGTGGTAAATTCTGTTCCAGAAACATTGTTTCTTTTCCAAAAACGTCTTGTTCTGGCAAATTTTCATCATTTCCCGGTATTATTGTTCCCTTTTCAAAGACTTTACGACTGGGTGTACTCATTGCACGCGGTCTAAATAAAATGGGTCTGTTTTGATTACTTCGCACTTCTTTTATCTCTTCTTCCTTCTTTTTTAATTCATTTGTCAGTTTTTCCAACGCATTGACAACTGGTTCGTGTTGCCTTTCGATCGCTCGTTTCTCATTGAATTCTCGAGTGCGATATTCTTCCGCTTCACCAATTAGCTTGTCTTGTAATTTATCTATTCGTTTTGCTTCTTCAACTGTTAAAGGTATGTTATCGTGTTTTGGTAAAAGTATCATTTGATTTTTAAATTTTTTAGGTAATACAACTGGGTGTTTTCTGCGAAACTCTGCTTGCTCCTCCGCTTGCTCCCTTTGAATTCTCTTACTATCCGCTCTTGCATTTTTCCAATTCTTTTAGCCGCTTCGGGTGTCATTACGTCAGGCCAAATTTCATCAGCAAACTTATGTTTTTTAACTAAAGTGCTGACTATATCGCTACCACTAATACTTATTTTCACCATGTCTAAGTATAGATTTTGAAAGTTTTTATTTGTATATTTTTAACGAAATTATATTTCACATTTAATAAATAAATTGGAAATTTCAAGTTTATTAAATAATAATAATTAGCGTCTAGACGTGCGTCAAACGATTCGTTATAAAGTGCGTCCGTACGAAACTCACGCAAGTCACGCGCGTCACGGTAAAACAACCAATATCAACGTGCGTCAGACGAACGTCACGGTATAACGATCATCGTCAACGCGCGTCCCAAATTAGTCTGACGGGCTCAAAATTAAAATGTTAACCCCGCCGTTTGGACGGGTCCTATTTATAGACAATTTTGAAGAATAAGTGTATGTTTTATTTTTTTAGGACGTGAATAAGAATTATATTAAAATGCATTAAAACTATGAAAAAAAATTAAAATTTTAACCCCGCCGATTTGGCGGGGTTAGATATATAGACAAGTTTGAAAAATAAGTGTATATTTTATTTTTTTCTAAATGTGAAATGCTCGGTTTAATATATGTTTCCAAGCGAACTTGATGTTTCAAAGGGGAGGAGCGGTTCGTTCCTCCTACCTACAGATGTGTTTTTGCGTTGTTTTATGTGTTTTTTTTAGTGTCGATGGATACTAGTGAAAAGCTCTGTTACTACGTCAAAGTCTCCATCTTCAACAGAGAACTTATTTTTTAATGGAAAAGAAGTCCCCCTACAGATAGACACTGATCGCTGTAAGGGGCAAAGAAGCCAAGTCTACAAAAATTTGAATTTTGATTGATATTGAAAATTGAAGGGGGGTGCTATCAAGTGTAAGATTTGAAAAATATTAAAATGTACTAGATCTTTATCAAATTGAGTTGTGACCCAAATTGGATCACAACCTAAATACACATCCGCATCGATTTGTATAATATTTCGGTCTAAAAAAATTTCATAAAAAATTTGATTGATATTGAAAGTTAAAGGGAGGTGCTATCAAGTGTAAGTTTTGAAAACTATTAAAATGTACTAGATCTTTATCAAATTGAGTTGTGACCCAAATTGGGTCACAACCTAAAAACACATATCCGCATCGATTTGTTGTTTTTTTTTTTTTTGGTCCAACCAAATTTCATAAAAAATAAATAAAAAATTTTGATTGATATTGAAAGTTAAAGGGGGTGCTATAAATAGACCCCCCTTTATCAAGTGTAAATTTATATCGCAAAACATATCTAGAAATACAGAGGAACGATTTTGTGTTTAGTGTTTTATTTTATTTTTTTACATAACGCAAGAAAAGTGCAAATTGCATACGATACAAGGCAATTTCCAATTTAATCCAGGTAGTTGAAATTTGGTAGTTGAAAGCATAGTGATGTGATTTTCGTACCTATATGAATGATAATGGCGTGGGATAACAGACTCCTAGTGAATCAACAAATATTTACTGTATTACGGTGGCGAAATTGAGGTTTTGCTTACAAAATACCTAACGACAATTCGAATTGGAAAGGAATATTCTGTCAGTTGACGGTAGCATCTCTACTAAGCTCAAATAATCATCGCTCAACCCGATTTGAGAGGTAAAAGGCCAATTTCAAGCAAAAAATCAAGCGTTTAGACAAATCAAGAAAAAAAAACAAAGTCGCAAATAAATTTTATTTAAAAAATCCCTACACATGGGTCGATAGCATTTAGTGCCCTTAACATACATTCCAAATTTCATACAAATCCACCGACAAATAACCAAACGCGAGGTCACTTTGTAAATTTCACACTATCGCATGCAGCGCGCAGGTTTATCCACTAAGCCGGGATTTTCTAATATTAACGTGTACTAGAAGTAACTGTAAACCCGCATACCAAATTTCAGATCGATAGCTCAAATAATAAGGGAGATATTAAGCATCGGGCAAAGGTCAATAGTTAAGTCCGGCTGAAAACGCACTCCACAGGAATGAAAGTTACGTAATCATACAGTCCATATATGTAAACAATTCTCTTTACTTTTCTCTTAAAAATTTCGTTATTTTTGCGATATCTCTTACCGTTTTCGAGATATAAGTGATTAAAGTTATAAAATTTAGTTTTAAATCATAAAAATAACGGATAAATAAGACTAAAACGCAGTTTCAAGGTTGTTTTCGCAGTATGACCTTGGCTCTCGTGACGTCACTCGTACCCCCTCGTACCCCTCATCAATGAGCAGGTCACGTGATCGAGCATTTAATCCCCAATATTTAATCCTTGAAAATGAGCATTTAATCCTTGAAATTAAGCATTTAATCCTCAAAATTGAGCCCGTCATAGCTCGAATTGACCTTTGAAATGGCCTTGAACTTTGACCTCGTACCCCCTCGCACACCACTATGACCTTGGACTTAATCCTCGCACACCCTCATAGTCCGTCAACTGTCGTTTCTCTACTACTAATATTATTCGTTCTTTAACACCACTAATTGTCAAAGCAATACATTGGTTTTTTGTTAGATATTGTTTTAATTAAAGGTTGGCAAGCCTCTTTTTGCCTTACTTTGCCCGTCCACATAGACCACAGATCTGTGTGTGGAACATATCCAGCAAAGCAATGGATGAACCATTACAGGACGAGTCGTGTAGTACCATTGGGTTTATATCTACTAGAGGGGACGCCTTATTGGCGCCAGAGTTAGTAAAAGCAGTGCTGCGATCTAACGTCATAGGAAGATAACTACGTGATCTGCAGCGTCGTTAGGCCGAGTTAACTCGTCCGCCGCAACCGACCCGTGTAAACAAAATATAAATTTGATGACCATGGTTTATTTAAACATTTTAAAATATCTACGAAAACATTCCTTACAAAAATTATGATGAACGAAACCGCGAATTTTGTGTGAGGAAATTATTATATAAAACGGTATTTTGTCTTGTTTAACAAACATCGCCACCAATTACGTACCGACCCGTACCCGACCAATAGCAACGTTTACTAACGGTAACCTATACCTCTGTGTTTCAAAACTGTTCTAACTTGTATTTCAAAAATAAATAAATAATAACAACTTATAATGACTATATACAACATATATTAACAATTGTATGAATATATACAATATTTGATTTAACTAGGTTCTTTGTGTGCAGATACACAAAATAATCCATGAACATAAATTGCAATGGTGAATATTTTCACTAACACTAGATAAAAAGTATAAGGTAACAGAATACAATTCCCCGTCCATCAGAAACAATTTCTATTTTTTATTTGTTCATTTGCCAAGGCTTTCATTGTTTTAAAATAATCAGACAGCTTATTATAAGTTTTGACACCGGTGATAGATATGTTTCCTTTAGAGAAGCGAGCCGGTTTTAACCAATTTCTGTGGTTAACATTTCAAGTGGCACAGTATAAAAGTATGTACGGAGTATTCAACACTTTAGATTTTTTCTGAGGATGAGATTTATCTATAACCTGTCCAACATTTCTATAACCCAACAAATAATTTTATTCCAAAATATGAATAAATTGTTTGTATAGTTTTTTATATATTTGCAAGCATACACTCAAACCCCTAACCTTACTTATGTTAAAGTATAGGATAAATTATTTACTGAGTAAACTAAGCGAAAGTTAATTTCGTTTTGTTTTATAAATTAACTTTTTCTTGTCTTATTTATTTCAACAATTATTTTGAAATATATGTTATAGCCTATTTAATATTCTAAACGGTTTAAATCGTCGGTAAATATTAGTATGCAAAGTGATTTTTTTCAAGTAGACAGTATGGAAATTTATTCATAAAATTTTCTTGATGGAAAAAAATTGCAAATATTCCTAAATCGTTGGCCTTATATGCTATCGTCAGAAAATGGACAAAGCTCAGGTGCGGCGTCTAATTGGCAATCAGCAGCGAACGCCACTGGCGACACAGAGCAATAAATGCCCCTGCATACAGAGTGGTAAATAATTTCAGCTTAATCGATATATATAGATAGAAAATAAAATCATGATTCAACAGGATTGGTTTTGCCGCGTATTGGCAGAACCACGAATTCAGATACCAGTACAAATAATCTTGATAATAGGTGTTGTTCAGTCAGTGCATTTACCTAGTCCGCAAGCTCAAGGTGGCACCGTACAGGGCAAGCTGAGAAACGGAGAAATTAGAGTTTTGGATATTATTTTCACTCGACGGATATGGACATGCTGTTTAGAAACGAGCCGAGTTGTAGGTGAAAGACCTTTTAATAGCGGGTCTCCTAGCCCGTATCTCTTATAACAACATACTGTACTACACATTTTGAGACGTGTTCACAACGTTGTGAACATTTGACTAAGCTTTTTTTTGTATCTACACCAGGGGCACTTTTAAACGTTTTGATAGGGAACGGTCCGAACCCTGGTCGTGTTATTATCTAACTTTTATGTCTTCATAAAAAAACATCATTAATTAATATCCCAATGACAAATGACAGATGGGTCCTGTTTCAAACCTTTTCAAAAACACAAAACGCATTTAATTAACACGAAAATGCAATTTATTCACTAAGTTCAGCTAGTATTGCTATAGATGGCTGTACTCCCTGTTATATATCATTATTAACTTGAAAACAATCTATATTTTCCGAGGTCAAGAAGATAATTAATTAATTGTTCCCCACACTAGTAGTGGAGGTTTGTAGGTTCTGGGCCAAGTGATTGACAGCTTCCGGTCACATGACCGGAAGCGCTGAGTCATTAAATTCGTCAAGTGACCGGAAGCTGTCAATCACTTGGCCCAGAACCTACAAACCCCCACTACTGATATCCTTATGCCCCCAAGGTAAGGTGTGGATACCATCGGCCAAGATGTAGCGTTTATCATCGGCCGGGCTCAAGGGTAGCTTTTCTACTTGTACGGTGAAGACACGGTGCAGGTGGGACTGGAACCTGGTGTTGACGGTGCTCAGCAGCACGCCGTTAAACAGGAACTCCCTGTAGTCGTCAGGGGTGAGGACGTTTTTAACAACCCCCTTGGCGACTCCCTTGGCTCGCTTGATCGCCTTGGATCCGTTGTCTTCGTCCTCAACGTCCATGAAGTAGAGCTTCGAGCGCAGGCCGAGCTACTCGAACAAGGATCGACCGTTACACTCGTCCTTGAACTTGCCAATCACCTTGGCCTTGGCAGGGCTGTAGCAGAGGTGGGACCGCGGGTAGGCGCTGGTATCGAAGTCGTCCAAGTGCTCCATCATCTCCCTGTAGATGTCCTGAGAGACGATGTCAAACACGAAGCTGTCCGTGTCCATGTAGTTTACGGTCAGGCGGTCACCGTAGCGGTTCTTCATCTTGCACAAGAACTCGTACATGAGCCACTTGCTCAGCTCCAGGACAGACATGCCGATGTAGATGGGCTTTTTCCAGGACGATGTTCACCCTGGGGAGATGGACGAGGGCTACGTCCTCCGTGTAATACGTGTGGTCCAAGAAATTGGACTTGGCCACATACTTGGAGAACTTCTCCGGAGTGCAAACCAGCTTGACGTTCAGGCGCTTGCGGACGTTCTCGATGGTTTTGCCAAAGACCGCATTATTCATTAACTTGAAAAAGTCTTGCTCGAACTTGGTCTTGGCCTTCTTCCGCAGCTCGGTGTTCATGAGGATGTAGGGCTCTAGCCACCGAGACTGGCGAAACGAGATCGCCCTGTGCACAGCCGCAAACTCCAGTCCGTTGTTCAGCGCCTGCTACAAGATCCTGTAATGGCAGATGTAATGCATCTTGTCGTCCAGGGTGGTCATCAGCTTGGGGTATTTCCCTGTCGGCGGACGCATTAGTCTCGCAGCAGTAAGGGAGGTCCTTGTGCAGGTCGTGGAGGTGAGCGGGGTAGCGGAGGTCCACTTCGAGAATGTAACCCCGCTCCGCTTCGG
This sequence comes from Allygus modestus, assembly GCA_963675035.1. Taxonomy (NCBI): domain Eukaryota; kingdom Metazoa; phylum Arthropoda; class Insecta; order Hemiptera; family Cicadellidae; genus Allygus; species Allygus modestus. Next base: position 62,783,195 of record OY776113.1, read on the forward strand.
CATCCAGCGCGCCAATGTCCAAGGAGTCGATCTCCTCGCGGCTGAGCCACTGGAAGTCTCTGGTGGGCAGGTACTGGGACATGGCCCAGCCGTAGAGGTTATTGGCGTCCAGGTACAGTAGGTGGCGTGTCGGCTCATCTGGGCGTCGGTCCTCGGGGTGGCACCTGTCGTGGTTGGCCTTGGCGTAGCGGGTGGTCGCCTGGGAGATTCCTCCCCGGATCCCTTGCTCCACGAACAGGTACATGTCGAAGTCCCGCAGCAGGTCTAGCTCCACGTCGCCGGTCTTGAGCATCACGTCCCAGGCGTAGGATGGCAGGTTGTAGTAGTGGGCGGGGTCCAGCCTGTACTCGGCCAGCGACGTGTCGCGGAACTGCTCAAAGATGTCTGTGAGCAGGGCGATGTCACAACGCAGGTACGTGTCGGCGTAGTCCTTGAGGTGACGACACTCGAAGGCTCGCCACACGTTGAGGGCTTGTTGGTAGTCCTCGTCCTTGAACTCCTCCAGGGTCATACTGTTCTTGAACGCCTCCTTGGGCGGCAGCTCCCTGGTCCTGTACAGCGTGTCGTAGGACGTTACGAAGTCGTAGGGAACACGACCTTCCTGCGCACCAAGTCGAACAGCCTATCGTCGGGGAAGCGCTTCCTCGTCTCACGCATCCTGTCCGTGGGAAGTCCCGCGGCGAGGCTGGCCAGGCTCATGGACAGGAACCTGTAGGTGTCCAGGAATCGCACCGCGAAACTGCTCCGTCGCGGGTTATCCTCAGGCTGGCCGAAGTGGAATCGCTTGATAAAAGCGATATACCACTCCTCCGTGTGCGCCTACACGTCCACGTCACCGGGGTCAATTGCCAACTCCCGCACTACGAAGTGGGCATCGTAGTTGGAGAGGTTGTGGAAGTAGCAATTGATGACTCGCTGCTCCCTGTACTGGAGATTGCACTAGCGGTGGGTGGCTCCGTGGTACTCGTACCGTGGGGCGTGGTTGTGGCCCCGCACCTTAATGTCCTGGTCGGAGAACTCGTTCCCGCAGAGGTAGCAGTGGGCCGCCGCGTTAAATTCCATCTCCTCTTGAGGAGTCAGCAAGGGGCGAAGATCCCGCAAATCGGTGAGGAAGCTCCACAGAAACAACACGTCCATCTTCAGCCTTTCCATAAAGACCTTGGACGCGTCAGCTCCGAAGTAGACGCGGGGTTCAAACTCCTTCAGGCCGAGCGAATCCACCATCTGGTAGGCAAAGGCGTACGGGACGTGCATTCGCAGGGGCGTCATGCCGGGCGGCACTTCCACCGGATCAACAGCGACAGGCTGCAGAGCACACTCGAAGTCCGCGTAGATGCAGAACCTCTCCCGCCTAGTGTACTCTGGATGGGTGAAACGGATCTGCTGCTTCTTCGGCAAGTCCAAGCGAAGGGGAGCCTTGGCGTAGCGGTAACGCCTGTGCTCCTCGAGGCGCTGGGCACCCGTCAACCCTAGCTTGTTGGGTTGGTTGTCGAAGTAAGTGAAGCACCACTTACAGACGTAGATCCTATGCCCGTGGTCAGTGAGCTGGCGACGGGTAGTCGGCTTAAATCGCTGATGTAGGCGTAGTGACTGTCCCCGTCAGTGGTCACGTACAGCAGGTCCCTGTGGTCTTCAAGCTCTCACTTGCGTAGACGTTTACGCTGATGTTGTTCTTTCCCTGAAAGGTCTTGATGTCCTTGAGCGTCACGGGGAAACGCAAACCGGTCCAGTCGTAGCGGGCGATGATGTCCATGGTGTAGTTTTAGGGTCTATGGGGGTTGTGTTGGACGAACTGGGACAGGAAGGCGTACATGAAGCAGTTGTTGTCAGCGTTGTTAACATTGACAACGGCGTGCGTGTCTGCAATAGCCCTTGGCAGCTGGAGATATGCTCTGCCTCCGAGCGGTGTAAGGAATCACACGGATCTCCAGGTCCCGTATACGCAGGTAGGTCCAGCCACTGCCTACCAGTTTGCACTGCTCCTTCTTCTTCATGATCGTCTCGAACGTCACGGAGAGGAAAGCCCCCAAGTTGGAGGCCTCGGTCAGTGGGACGTTCTTCGTGTTGAAGGAGCGCAAGCAGGTGGCCCCGTGAATGTTGGTGAACTCACATTCCAGGACCATGTTCGCCTTGATGCTCGGATGTTGGGTCATGACTTTCTCTATAAGGTCCAGAACCTCGTCAAACAACAAGGTCAGCGCATCCTCGACAGTCAGCAAGGCGTCTAACGGCCGGGCCAGGCGGTAGGTGAGGAGGCGACTCCGAAAGGCCCGATGTACGAGCTGGAACATGGAGCGGCCGCCACCCTCCATCTCGTCATCGATGGTCTGAGGCTCGGTGCTTGGTCCTGGCTGAGGCTCGGCGCTAGGTCCTGGGCGGGGCTGGGGCTCGGTGCTGGGCCCTGGCTGTGGCTCGGTGCTTGGTCCTGGTCGCCGTTCGACGCTAGGTACTTGGCGCGGTTGGTGCTCGGCGCTGGCTCCTTGGCGCGGTGACTGGTTGCTGTGAGGAAGAGGAGGAGGAGAGGACACCCTAGGCAGTCGGTCTAGGACCAGGTCCCTCACAACAGGGCAGTTGTAACCCTGGTGCCGGTTGTGGTTGAAGCGGCGAGTAAACCCCTTGTCGCAGTACGCGCAGCGGAACTTGGATGGTTCTTGAGCCAGGTTCCTCACAACAGGGCAGTTGTGAGACTCGTGTTGGTCACGGGTGAAGCGATGGGTAAACTCGCGGTCGTAGTAGGCGCAACGGAACGTGGGAGGATGGACGGTCCGCACGTGTCGTCTCAGTTCCAGGTCTCGGTTGAAGCGTCTACCGCATCGCTCGCACTCCACGTGGCGATTGGGGCTCAATGAGGAGGAGGAAGGAGCTGCTGCTGGCATCGCGGAGTGAGCCGCTTGCATATGGTGGCGCACGTCTTCCAGGCTGGCGTAGGCGGCTGCGCACAATCGGCAGGGTAGGGCTGCAACAAGTAATGGTGATTAGTTATATGTTCAATATAACATGGATACTAGATACCTACACTCTGGAATCCTCATGGTCAAGGTCATCACCGAAGGTTCTTTAGATGGCTACGACTGTTTACCATTTCAGGCCTGTAGGTTTTAGTCCCTACACCTCAAACGATTTCCTAAAGATTACAATTGTAATGAACATTTGCTATGAACTTGATACTCAGATGTGCTTAACCTTTTTACTATATGATGGAATGTTAGAGTTATGTTACTAACCTTGAGGTCGATCAGCAACGGCAGCATGGACCGTAGTGAGGTGGCGGTGAAGGTTGTCACTGCGCGTAAAGTCTCTACCACAGACGTGACAAGCGTGGCGTCTGGCGTTGTGTACAGACTCTGCGTGGCGCCTCAGGTTGTGATATAGGTCGAAGGCATGACCACACACCTCGCACAGGAATTGGTTATTCATCTACAACAACAGATAGACTAAGTCACTTACAACTGTCAGTTAGTCGCAACAACAGAAAAGATTAAAGGATTTTACCGTTGGTATAACGCAAAAAGAGTGAAGCATACATGTCTTGCACAGATATAGAGGTTTGTTTTAATCTTGTATATTAAATACGTTTACAGCAAGATGACTCGTCTAGTTCTGTTTGTTAAGTTCGTTAATAGCGAAAAGGAAAATATATTAAATAAAGGTGTAACGTGCTAGATCCTTCTAAGTCTTTCTTAGCACGTTTGTGCCACGAATTCGCTCAGTCGTCTATCTTTTATGTCCTAAGGTCGATTAAATTAACATAATTAAATTTTGGATGGGCTCAGCAAAGACTAAAAACAACAGGTTTTTCTTTTATTCTGCCTTTAATCGCTCATCATCGCCCATGTGAAAGCACATTTAAAAAATGAGATAAAAGTCCCTAATTGGTAAAATGTTGGCCGTATAAATCAACTAAAATTAACCAGGAAAATTCCTAATTACGCAATTCGCAAATTAAAATAAAACCATCTTCTAACCCTATTTCACCAATTAGTTCCTTAATGACGTATAAAAAGTTATCTCTTTAACACTGTGTGAAACCTCAATTCTTTTATCAAGTTTGGTTAAAAACCTATAATTCACAGAGCTATTACACCCTGGCCCAGATGGATTCACTTTTGCTTAATTAAATTTTTAAAACCTAAAATAAGTTTATTATATTTTATCTAATAATATCTCGCCTAGGCCTAATTGTTTACAGAGCTGTTCCGCCCTGAACCTTGTAGTCACTTTTAAAGTCTTTAGCTATTTTATGATTTACAAAATCCTATCATTCTTTTATCAAATTTGGTTAAAAACCTATAATTCACAGAGCTATTACGCCCTGGCCCAGATTAATTAATAAAACTACAAATGTCTATTCTTGATTTAGCTTTCTTTTTATTTTTTCTAAGTTCTCTAGGGTTTTACACCCGAGTGAAATAAATTTATTCAATAAAATCACAGCAAGAATTACGATTACTCAAAACTCCTAACCTCGGAGCTATTTCGCCACCGACTTGTATTTTACTTGCATGTCTAGGGCAATCTAAAAACCAAAAGCAATCTTAAAACCAAAAGATTTAAATTAAGTTTGAAACGAATCGTACAACGTTACCTTCACAATATAAAATCGTCCTAATTTACTAAAAGTTCTTACTTTATCGAATTTAGAAGTTATTAAAATGGAGAGGCTTCGCACTTACAGTTTTATTTTTTTAAAGTATTAACCTCGAGTAAATCGTAAGTTCCTTCTCGCATTCGTATCCGGAGCTCTAGATGTTTCCAGCTCTTCGCCGGGCCGCAGACTGACTGCCTCGGCCGTTCGAGAAGAGAGATCAAGTTACCCCCACTACCGCCACGACGCTAGCGCCGTGCGTGGTGAGCCTACTAACTACTTAACACAGCTGACCGCAAGTGAGCCAAACTGGCAAAGTGAAATTTCCTACTTTTTAATCATCTTTACCTCTAAAACTGTAAGCACCTTACAAAGGAAAAGCTTGAAAATGTATTTGATAAATTATTTATGCGTTTATAGCATAAAGGTCCATGACTCGACTAGTTCTGTTTAGCAAGTTCGTTAATAGCAAAAAAATAATTAAAGGGAAAAACCTATAATCGTGTTTAAATAAAGCAATTATACTTACGTTTCAGTAGTGAAGGTAATCTATGTAGGAAGAAATCACTGGCGAAGAGCGCACTAACGAGCTTCCACTCAGCAGTAGGTTCACGAGGAGGCTAATGGCACTAGCGGAGTACGTCACTGGTGAAGAGCGCACTCACTGACGTTCACTCGGCAGTAGATCCACGAAGAGACTGACTCTACCCTCGAATAGCAGCCGTGTTTATAGGCAGCGGCCTTGGGGATTTTCCATGTCCGGGAGAAGCTTCTAGAAGGTCGCTAATGAGTAAACGGGCCCGGGCGTAGGCCCTAGCACGCGCCTCGACACGTGACACCGCGGAGCTGCTTGCAGTTTGGTTTGGCTAAGCCGGCACACAACATGTAGTCAAGTTACATCAAATTCGGTCGGTAAACAGCCGAGATCCCATAAGGAAAACGCGTTTAGAAATTAATAGCGGGCCCGTTTAACGGTAGATTTTCAATTTTCTTTAGGCGATGGTTTACTTAGGCCACCGCCTGACATGTGGTGAGGTTTCGTCAAAATCGGTCGGTAAACAGCAGAGATCCCATAAGGAGAACGCGTTTAAAAATTAATAGCGGGCCCGTTAAACGGTGGATTTTCAATTTTCTTTAGGCGATGGTTTACTTAGGCTGCCGCCCGACATGTGGTGAGGTTTCGTCATAATCGGTCGGTAAACAGCCGAGATCCCATAAGGAAAACGCGTTTACCAATTAATAGCGAGCTTGTTTGATGGTGGATCTATGGGGTTATTTCGTCATTCGCTTCCTCCAGGGTAGGCCTACCCCTACAAGCCCCTACTTTTCCGGAAAAGTCCCGTGGAAATCGGTAGGTAAATAGGCTAGTTATTAATTTTCGAAAGGTTTTTCCTCATGGTCAAGGTCATCACGAAAAGTGCTGCAGACGACGGGGGGCGGATCGGGGGGTCGGATCGGGGGGGTGACGTCATCGAGGGGAGAGGTCAAAAGGTCAATGTCACGGGGGGGTGACGTCATCTGGGGGGGAGGTCAAAGGTCAAGGTCACGGGGGGGAGGAATCCTCCTCCCCATCCTCCGCTCTTTTACTTAGGATTTTGCTGAAATTGAATCGGCTATTGCCCCCTACTGGGGTGGGCTAGGAGGGGAGAGGGTTGCATATTATATGTTCGGGTATATGAGATATTGCATGCATGTGCCTTGAACCCTCAAATATCCTTAAATATTCCCAAACTCTACTATTTCAATTGTAACCCTCTCATATTTAAACAACTGCTGATTTGTCTATTTTTTTATAAGTAGTAGTATAATGTCGGTTCTGTCTCTTTAATATAACACCACTTTCACTTGAGCTAGGTACCTGGGTCACTGCCACGGGTGCTACCCACCCATTAGCGACGTCGGGGTGAAGCCCCCCACAGGGGTCTGGGGCGAGCGAAGCGAGTCTAATATACATACAGCCGCATGTGTAACTCACTCACTCACTCACTAACTCACTCACTGAGGTATACGAATTCTAGACCACTTCTACACAAGCTAGAAACCTGAAATTTTGCATGCAGGTAGCTTATAGCTTGTAGCCCCCAGGAAAATCGCCAAAACTCACAATCTTTATTTCAACCCCCCTAAAAAATATTAAAACCCCCAAAAGAGGCTTATTTTAAAATTACAATTTTTGAGCTCTAGCGGCCGAACAGATTGACCTATCACAATACGGACACCACCATGTGCCACGGATTTTGCAACATCTACAACTTTGGTCCTATGTCTTTTTTTCGTATCTTGCTCCCTTCACCCTTAGGTAGCGCCAGATTTTTCAAATTTCAGGCAATTTCGACGGTTATCTTTGTGGTTTTTAATTTCCTATCACTTTAATTTAGTATGTAAAGGCTTGATATTTGGCACTCAATATGTTTACACATTATCCTTTACGAAACACTCGATAAACTAACACGTTTTAATAATTAAACATCCCAAAAAAAATTAAAAACCCTAATTATTCTATGAATGACAAACTGCATTATCGACTTACTCAGGTAATTCTAGATAAGCTAGAAACATGGAATTAGGCCTACATGTAGCTTGTTCATTGAAACCCCCAGAACAATTTCAAAAAGGTATAATTTTTTTATTTTAACTTCCTCAAAAAAATTCAAAATGGAGGAAATTTTGAACATCTTCAAAATAGTGAATTGTTTGGCCTGTAGCGGCCGAACGGTTGGTCCTATCGAGAAACGGAGACCACAACGACAAATCAGCTTTAGACGATCTATAACTTTGGTCCTGCGACCTTTTGTCGTATCTCGTCTCCTTTAACCTTAGGTAGCGCTAGATTTCTCAATATTTGAAAATTACAGTTTTTGAGCTCTAGCGGCCGAACAGATTGACCTATCGAAAAACGGAGACCACCACGTGCCACGGATTTTGCAAGATCTACCACTTTGTTCCTATGACATTATGTCGTTTCTTGCTCCCTTCACCCTTAGGTAGCGCTAGATTTTTCAAATTTCAGGCAATTTCGATGGTTATTTTTGTGGTCTTTAATTTCCTATCACTTTAATTTAGTATGTAAAGGCTTGATAATTGACACTCAATATTTTTACACATTAACCTTCACGAAACACTCGATAAACTAACTAATTTTAATAATTAAACATCCCAAAAAAATTAAAAACCCTAATTATTCTATAAATGACAAACTGCATTATCGACTTACTCAGGTAATTCTAGATAAGCTAGAAACATGGAATTAGGCCTGTATGTAGCTTGTCTATTGAAACCCCCAGGAAAATTGCAAAAAGGTATAATTTTTATTTTAACCTCCTCAAAAAATTCAAAAGGGAGGAAATTTTGAACATCTCCAAAATAGTGCATGTTTTTGTGCTGTAGCGGCCGAATGGTTGGTCCAATCGAGAAACGGGGACTACTTCGACATACGGGTTTTAGACGATCTATAACTTTGGTCCTATGACTTTTTGTCGTATATCGTCTCCTTCACCCTTAGATAGCGCTAGATTTCTCAAATTTCGGCATATTTTCTATATTTTGTGGCCGTTTTTTTCCTATCACGTTAATATACTTGTCGGAGGCCTAATATTGGGCACGCAGTATGCCTACATCACACTTAGTAAATAGCAGCAGAAATATAACCATTTTTACTACTTAAACCTGCCGGAAAATCAAAAACTCTTAAAATCTATATATTTTACAGTTTTCTAAGTATAAGTAGTAAGGAAATGCCGGTTCTGGAACAATTGTTATTAAATAGAATGCACGTATCACCATTTATACTTTATCTAGGATCATGAGATATGGCATGCGTGTGCGTTGCACCTTTTCTTCCCAAATCCTACTATTTTTAGTTTGAACTATCTCAAAAGGAATAAATAATTGTGAATATGCAATATTTTTTTATTTGGGCTCTAGTGGCAGAACGGGCTGTCCTATCGAAAAACGAAGACCACCACATGCCACGGATTTCAGACAAACTACAACTTTATTCATATGACATTTTGCCGTATCTCACCCCCTTCACCCTTAGGTAGCGCTAGATTTCTTAAATCTTTAGCAATTTTCCACCAAAGCTTAGTGGTTTTTATTTATTTGACACTCAAAAATAGTACTTAGAGTCCTAATATTTGGCACGGAATATCTCTACATTACAGGAAGTATGTGGCAGAAGTCGCATGACCAATTTGAATTGTTTGAACCCTAAACAATTTTGAAAATCCTCTAGTTTTTTAGATTTCCCGGTGTTTTCGTTGATATTTGGGCATGTTAGAATTACATAGTGGGTAAAAACCAGCACAAATTTGTTTTGATTAGTTGGACATGTCCTATAGACACCAAATGTATTATTATTATGGTATGTTATGACGGTTTATCCATCCACAACATCTAAAAAATCGCTATTTACAGGTCATACTAAAAAAATGTTTCAAAGTTATTCAATTATTTGAATAACTTGAATTATACCCGGAGTCTGATTATACCACTAATATTATTATTTACCTGGTTTCGGTTTTATTTCCATGCATTATTATATTAATAGTAGTAGTATTTCGGTTACATTTCCTAAAGTTAGGAACTCCAAATTTGGCATTCATGTGCTTTGCACTTTCTAACCAAAGAGAAAATTCCTAAGCCTTACTTTTCCAGTTTTACTACCTCAATAACATAATAATGGCGGATCGAAACAATCGAAATCTAGTGTTGTTTAAACAGTTCCAACGGCCATACAGATGCTCTCATATTTAGATTTTTGAAGATTGGTCTGTTTTCTTAGTATGAGTAGTAGTCTTATGCGGGTTCTTGGCCACTTGATTTAACGCCACTTCAAAATGAGGCCAAACAGCGACCTGGGGGCGAAGCCCCCCACAGGGGTCTGGGGGCGGAGCCCCCAGCGAGCGAAGCGAGTCTAATATATATACAGCCGATTGTGTAACTGACTGACTCACTGAGGTATACGAATTCTAGACCACTTCTAGACGAGCTAGAAACCTGAAATTTTGCACGCAGGTAGCTTTTACCTTGTAACCCCCAGGAAAATTGCCAAATTCGACAATTTTTCATTTTAACCCTCCTAAAAAAAATATTTAAATTCCCCCAAAAAAGGCTTATTTTAAAATTCCAGTTTTTGAGCTCTAGCGGTTCAACTAATTATCCTATAGAAAAACGGACACCACCACGTGCGACGGATTTTGCAAGATCTACAACTTTGGACCTATGACTTTTTGTCGTATCTCGTCTCCTTCACCCTTAGGTAGCGCTAGATTTTTCAAATTTTGGCATATTTTCGAAATATTTTGGCCGTTTTTTATTTCCTATCACGTTAATATACTTGATGGAGGCCTAATATTTGGCAAGCAGTATGTCTACATCACACTTAAAAAATAGCAGCAGAAATATGACCAGTTTTTATTAATTAAACTTGTCGAAAAATGAAAAACTCTAAATATCATTATATTTGACCGTTTTCTTACTACAAGTAGTGGCGTATTGGGGGTTCTATGCCAATTTATATTATTGGACATACACGTGACACCAATAATACTTGAGCTAGAGACGTGAGATTTAGCATGCATGTGCCTTGCACCTTTTCTTCCCAAATCCTACTATTTTTGGTTTGAACTATCTCAACAAAATAAATAATTGTGAATCAAAAATCAAAATGTAGTATTTTTTTATATAAGCTCTAGCGGCCGAACGGGTTGTCCTATCGAAAAATGAAGACCACCATGTGCCACGGATTTCAGACGAACTACAACTTTAGTCCTATGAAATTTTGCCGTATCTCACCCCTTTCACCCTTAGATAGCGCTAGATTTTTTAAATTTAAACTTTTTTCACAAATTTGTTTGTGGTTTTTAATGGTTTGTCACTCTAATATAGAACTTATAGTCCTAATACTTAACACACAGTATTCCTACATTACAATTAGTACTAAGAAATACTCCCACGCCCAGATTAAGTATCTTAAACACCCAAAAAAATCAAAGTTTTTGAGCTCTTGTAGACTTTTCGTGTTTTTCGGGTACATTTTCTATGTTGCGCACTGTCGAGGGTAAAATCCCTTATAAAAAATGTCATATTTGTTGCAGAGGCTTTTAGTTACCCAAAGTCATAGTATTTCAGGTTGTTAACGGTGGTCGTATCCCTTATAAGGTTCAAAATACGCATTTTAAAGGCTACATTATACATCAGTTAAGGGTATAATTTACGACAGGGACCTGGGGGCGAAGCCCCCCACAGGGGTCTGGGGGCGGAGCCCCCAGCGAGCGAAGCGAGTCTAATATATATACAGCCGCATGTGTAACTGACTCACTCTCTCACTCCCTCACTGAGGTATACGAATTCTAGACCACTTCTAGACGAGCTAGAAACCTGAAATTTTGCAAGCAGGTAGCTTATAGCTTGTAACCCCCAGGAAAATCGCCATAACTGACAGACCTTTGTCATAACCCCCCCAAAAAAATATTTAAAACCCCCCCCCAAAAAAGGCTTATTTTAAAATTACAGTTTTTGAGCTCTAGCGGTCGAAGGGATTGACCTATCGGAAAACGGACACCACTATGTGCCTTGGATTTTGCAAGATCTACAACTTTGTTTCTATGACATTTTGTCGTATCTCGCTCCCTTCACCCTTAGGTAGCGCTAGATTTTTCAAATTTCTGGCAATTACGACGGTTATTTTCGTGGTTTTTAATTTCCTATCATATTAATTTAGTATATAAAGGCTTGATATTTGGCACTCAATATATTTACACATTACCCTTCGTGAATTAGTCTATAAACTAACATGTTTTAATAAGTAAACACCTCAAAAAAATTTAAAACCCTAATTGTTCCATAAATGACAAACTGCATTATCGACTTACTCAGGTAATTCTAGACAAGCTATAAACGTGGAATTAGGCCTACATGTAGCTTGTCCATTAAAACCTCCAGAAAAATTGCAAAAAGGTATAATTTTTAATCAGAACCACATAAAAAAAATTAAAAATGGAGGAAAATTTGAATATATCCAAAATAGTGCATTTTTTTGGCCCGTAGCGGCCAAACGGATTGTCCTATCGAGAAACAGAGACCACCACGACACACGGATCTTGGACGATCTAAAACTTTGGTCCTATGACTTTCTGTCGTATCTTCTCACTGACTGACTGACTGACTGAGGTATACGAATTCTAGACCACTTCTAGAAGAGCTAGAAACCTGAAATTTGGCATGTATGTAGCTTGTACCTTGTAACCCCCAGGAAAATTCCAAAAAATTACAATTTTTTATTTTAACTTCCTCAAAAAAATTCAAAATGGTGGAAATTTTGAACTTGTCCAAAATAGTGACTTTTTATTTGAGCTGTAGCGGCCGAACGGTTGGTCCTATCGAGAAACGGAGACCACCACGTGCCACGGATTTCAGACGATCTACAACTTTGGTCCTATGACCTTTTGTCGTATCTCGTCTCCTTCACCCTTAGGTAGCGCTAGATTTTTCAAATTTCGGCATATTTTCGAAATATTTTGGCCGTTTTTTATTTCCTATCACGTTAATATACTTGATGGAGGCCTAATATTGGGCACGCAGTACGTCTACATCACACTTAGTTAATAGCAGCAGAAATATGACCAGTTTTTATTAATTAAACCTGTCGAAAAATGAAAAAATCTAAATATCTTTAGATATGACCGTTTTCTTTGTATAAGTAGTGGTGTATTGGGGGTTCTGTCCTAATTTATATTATTGGATATACACGTGACACCAATAATACTTGAGCTAGAGGCGTGAGATTTAGCATGCATGTGCCTTCCACCTTTTCGTTCCAAATACTACTATTTTTAGTTTTAAATATCTGAATAAAATATATAATTGTGAATACAAAAATCAAACTGTAGTATTTTTGTATTTAAGCTCTAGCGGCCGAACGGGTTGTCCTATCGAAAAACGAAGACCACCATGTGCCACGGATTTCAGACGAACTACAACTTTAGTCCTATGACAGTTTGCCGTATCTCACCCCTTTCACCCATCATAGCGCTATATTTTTTAAATTTAAACTTTTTTCACAAATTTGTTTGTGGTTTTAATGGTTTGTCGCTCTAATATAGAACTTACAGGCCTAATACTTATCGCACAGTATTCCTACATTACAATTAGTACCAAGAAATACTCCCACGCCCAGATTAAGTATCTAAAACTCCAAAAAAAAATCAAAGTTTTTGAGCTCTTGTAGACTTTTTGTGTTTTCGGGTACATTTTCTATGTTGCGCACTGTCGAGGGTAAAGTCCCTTATAAATCATGTCATATTTGTTGCAGAAGGCTTTTAGTTACCCAAAGTCATAGTATTTCAGGTTGTTAACGGTGGTCGTATCCCTTATAAGGTTCAAAATACGCCTTTTAAAGGCTACATTGTACATCGGTTAAGGGTATAATTTACGACAGGTACCTGGGGGCGAAGCCCCCCACAGGGGTCTGGGGGCGGAGCCCACAGGGGTCTGGGGGCGGAGCCCCCAGCGAGCGAAGCGAGTCTAATATATATACAGCCGCATGTGTAACTGATTCACTCACTCACTCACTCACTGAGGTATACGAATTCTAGACCACTTCTAGACGAGCTAGAAGCCTTAGATTTTGCACGCAGGTAGCTTATAGCTTATAACCCCCAGGAAAATCGCCAAAACTGACGGTTTTGTATCGTAACCCCCCCAACAAAATATTTAAAACCCCCCCAAAAAATGTTTATTTGAAAATTACAGTTTTTGAGCTCTAGCGGCCGAACGGATTGACCTATCGAAAAACGGAGACCACCACGTGTCACGGATTTTGCAAGATCTACAACTTTGTTCCTATGACATTTTTTCGTATCTTGCTCCCTTCACCCTTAGGTAGCGCTAGATTTTTCAAATTTCAGGCAATTTCGACGGTTATTTTCGTGGTTTTTAATTTCCTTTCACTTTAATTTAGTATGTAAAGGCTTGATATTTGGCACTCTATATTTTTACACAGTACCCTTCACGAAACACTCGATAAACTAACATGTTTTAATAATTAAACATCTAAAAAGAATTAAAAACCCTAATTATTCTATAAATGACAAACTGCATTATCGACTTACTCAGGTAATTCTAGATAAGATAGAAATATGGAATTAGGCCTAAATGTAGCATGCCCATTGAAACCCCCAGAAAAATTGCAAAAAGGTATAATTTTTTATTTTAACCTCCTCAAAAAAATTCAAAATGGAGGAAATTTTGAACATCTCCAAAATAGTGCATTTTTGGTGCTGTAGCGGCCGAACGGTTGGTCCTATCGAGAAACGGAGACCACCATGACACACGGATTTTAGACGATCTACAACTTTGGTCCTATGACTTTTTGTCGTATCTTGTCTCCTTCACCCTTAGGTAGCGCTAGATTTTTCAAATTTCGGCATATTTTCGAAATATTTTGGCCGTTTTTTATTGCCTATCACGTTAATATACATGATGGAGGCCTAATATTAGGCACGCAGTATGTCTACATTACACTTAGTAAATAGCAGCAGAAATATTACCAGTTTTTATTAATTAAACCTGCCGAAAAATGAAAAACTCTAAATATCTTTAGATATGACCGTTTTCTTAGTATAAGTAGTGGTGTATTGGGGGTTGAGGCCAATTTATATTATTGGTCATACACGTGACACCAAAAATACTTGAGCTAGAGACGTGAGATTTGGCATGCATGTGCCTTGCACCTTTTCTTCCCAAATCCTACTATTTTTAGTTTGAACTATCTAAACAAAATAAATAATTGTGAATACAAAAATCAAAATGTAGTATTTTTTATTTGAGCTCTAGCGGCCGAACGGGTTTCCTATTGAAAAACGAAGACCACCACGTGCCACGGATTTTAGACGAACTACAACTTTCGTCCTATGACATTTTGCCGTATCTCACCCCCTCCACCCTTAGATAGCGCTAGATTTTTTAAATTTAAACTTTTTTCATAGATTTGTTCGTGGTTTTTAATGGTTTGCCGCTCTTATATAGAAATTAGAGGCCTAATACTTATCAAACAGTATTCCTACATTACAATTAGTACCAAGCAATAATCCCACACCCAGATCAAGTAACTTAAACACACAAAAAAATCAAAGTTTTATGAGCTCTTGTAGACTTTTCGTGTTTTTCGGGTGTATTTTTTATGTTGGCTCTGTTGAGGGTAAAATCCCTTATAAATCATGCCATATTTGTTGCAGAAGGCTTCTAGTTATCCAAAATCATAGCATTTCAGGTTGTTAACGGTAGTCGTATTCCTTATCTGGTTCAAACGACGCCTTATAAAGGCTACATTATACATCAGTTAAGGGTATTAATTTGTTTTAAGCACTTAGGTAATACATGGAGGCTTACCATTTAACATACTACGTCTCCATGACAAGTAGTATTCAGAAACAGAATTTACATTAAACTGAAGCCAAACAGCGACCTGGGGGCGAAGCCCCACACAGGGGTCTGGGGGAAGAGCCCCCAGCGAGCGAAGCGAGTCTAAAATATATACAGCCGCATGTGTAACTCACTGACTGACTGACTGACTGACTGACTGACTGACTGAGGTATACGAATTCTAACCCACTTCTAGATATGCTAGGGACTTGAAATTTGGCATGCACGTAGCTTAATGTTTGAAACCTCTAGGAAAATTCACAACATTTCCAATTTTATATTACATTTCCCTTAAGAATTAAAATAAATAATATAGTTCTCGTTTTTGAGGTTAACTGATCTCGGTAACGCAGTATGGAGATAAATTGGTATGTTGTACTGGTTGTATTACGAATTTAGATTTTTTTTATAAACTTATTTATTTTTAAATGATTTCATGTATTTTGTAAATAGGCCAGGCGTAAAAATGTATTTCTTATATATCACAAAGATTATCTAAATTAAGTTTTCAAAATTAATTTGTTAAATTGTTCTCTAAAAATGGAAGCTTCTCACGAACACCACACTGTGTAATGGATTCCAGACGATCTACAACGAGGTTTTATCATCTCAGATAATATTTACAAGTTACTTTAATGAATTTGAAGTATTTATTCTCAAATAAACGCTAAAACCAAATAATTAGCACACTAAGTAGATTTGTTGGTCTTTTGGTTGGTTTTTGTTTCACATAGTTTGTTGGAAAACGCCTACATGAATTCGGTTAAATATGTTACAGATGACTTTTATTCGCTACAAACATAATATGTTACGGTTGTAACGTTTATTGATGGTAGTCTAATCCATTTAAAAATACAAGTTGTCAAACGGTACAGTCAACAGCATAGGGAAAAACGAGAAAAAGCGGAATGCGGAGAAGGGGTCTGCAGTATTATGTGATTCAGTAGTCCTTCTGTATAAGAATTTAAACACCTGAATAAAATAAACATTACATGTTATTATTTTGTGCTCAGTATTATTGTATTTCAGGCCCACTTAATAAAGGATTAAAAGCACTGTTATTTAGGAAATATAAACAACAGATCCTTTTTAGCTACCTTATTTGTTATGTTTATGTTGTGATGATTTCAATATTTTCAAATTAAACAACTTCACACTTACAAAATATATATTTGTTGTAAGGATGTAAATTATTTCTATAAAATGAAATGATACATGGAGGCTTGTATTTTGCCACATACCATTTATTTCTTAGTTCATAGCATCAAAACTCAAAACAGATTGAATTATTCTTGTAATAAAAGCTTCTGGCGAACGCCACCGTATTCTATACGATCTACAACGGGGTTTCCCGCTACAAAATCAGAAATTACATCTTGATGGCTTATGTATGAAAATCAGTTTCATAAAGTTTTTACTTATGCATTATTTCGATATTGTAACCTTTTTGGTAATGCATTTTACAAAAATCTGAATAGGCTTTCTCGTGTAAGCGTTATGTGGCAATCCAGTCACAAAAAATGTGTTTTTTATTAAATATTAATCATTTTAAACTTAACTAAACATGTTTACATAAACTCATGATTGCTTATTGCTCAACATCGAAACATATAATTTTAGGTTCTCGTTGGTAAGAAAACTTGTTGTTTCAACCAAACCCTTTGATGATTCAGTATGCAATTTTCCTTGAACCCTTTGGTGATGTATTGTCCAGATTTTACGTATTTTTGGTTGTCATGACATTTTCTTGTGTTACCCGTGGATCAGTTTACTAGGCCTAGGGTTATTCTCAGCTTGCTTCTTTTAGCAACTATGCGCAGTGCATGGCGAATTCTGCTTGTGCTAGGGTTGCTGCTTGTGCCATAAATTAAACATACTCCTTAGGGATATGCTTAATCTATGGTTGTGCGTATGTGCCATTGACGAGATTCTCGTAGCTAGCGACCGGTTGTATACGAGCTCATGGTGTAACTGACTCAGGTATTCGAATTCTATCCCACTTCTAGATGAACTAACTAGGGACGTGACATTTTGTACACTTTTGCCTTGGCCACTTACGGATGAGCTAGGAACGTGACATACAATGTAGCTTGTAACTATAAACCATCGGGAAAGTTGAAAAAACACCTAATGTTTAATTATTAACCTTAACAAAAATATAAAAATCTTTGAGTACGTAAACTACGTTATTTAAATGCCTTATTTTTTTACTTTTAATATACTAACCTCATTAAGTAGATCCTTGAGGAACTCTGTATTTTCTGTATTCAATTTGTATGACTTTTTAAAAATATTTACTGTTTATTTATTTTTTTAATATTTTATTTCCACAGTAACTTAAGGTTATTACAGGTGGTTCTATCCCCTAACAATATTAACAAATCGTATTTAAAATATTACTATAGTTAAACATTTGTTTACGATTTTCATTATTCACAAGCACTTGGTAATATATGGGTTGGCCTATTCCTTAATAAACGGTATCAGGAAACTGACACATACTTTCTCCCTTTTAGCCCAACTTTAATGAATAAATTACTTTTTATTTACTAAATATAGAATACAAAGCACGGTCGAATGTACAGAAAATCTTGTAAACAAGTTGTTTTAAAAGACATCCACCCAAATCCCTGCTTTGGAGGCACTACAGAATCCATTGCTACACTCGTGGTTTTAAGAGGGGAAATGCCCCCTATTCCCCCCCCCCAGGGTTATTAAGGGCAACCTATTTCGAATTTCCTCTGTTGGTCAATGCTTACTTGACAAGCATATCAAGTTTGAACGAAATTGATCAGTAAATAAGAGAGAAATAGTAATTTTTTTATTCCCCATAAGAATAACATTGGACAACGTACTGCGTTTACCGCAAAATGCAAATTTCAATTTTCTCCGAAACCAGCAATCGTAGAATAGTAATTCAAAATACTAAATTATTTAGTTTTTTAAGCTCTTTTTAATGGTGAATAGTAATATTTTTGTATATTTATGTATTTTTATGAAAAATCAAAAAAACTTAAATTTTGATGTTTTAAGTCCTGTAATTTCTGAACCCGAATTTTTACAGGAATGCGGGTGGTGTCATTTTGATGGAAAACTAAAGTTCTACAAACGACTAAAGTTTAATCAAAATCGTTAGAGCCGTTTTTGAGAAATTTGGATTTTTCATGTTTTTTGGCGGTTTTTGGGGGATAATTACCCTTAAAAATCAAAAATTCAAAAAAATGAAAAAAACGCCTGGAGATATCGTGGATTAGTACCTATATACCAAATTTCATAAAGATCGGCCCATTGGTTAAGGCTGTAGCTCTGTACACATCCACACAGACACACACACACACACACGGACACACACACAGACAGACATCACGTAAAAACCACTTTTTTGGGTTCAGGGAGCACCAAAACGAATATTTCCACTAACAACTCAAATTCGAAAATTTTGACGAAAACAATACTTTCTCCATATACTATGTATAGAGGGAGAAAGTAAAAAACTACACGTCAACATGCTAGGAGCAACAGCAGTCACATGAACAGATTATTTATTAAAAAGCCACAAGAAATAATTAAAATCTCTAAATTGTTTTGGACCTTTTGGGATGATGTGCTCTCATAGCAGGTGGAAAAAGCCCTAAATACAAATTTTGTCAAATTAGGATAGTAATTTAATATTTGCCTATGTATTTTACTTAGAGAGTACTTGGTGGCGTAAAAAAAATGGCATACGCATATCGTTAAACTATATACCAAGAGTATCATATTTTGGTATCCGATTTCTGAATACGATGACATATACCATACGAAACAACACAGTCAAATCAACAATTTAAATTCCTCAAAACTAAATGCTTGATATTGGTTAAACATTGTTTCATGTTTGTAAGTTATGATCCCATAAGCCCATCTTTGCAATGCTACAAGTCTTTTGAAATAAATATAGTACGATTGAGACGTTTTTTACATTCGGTTGATCACTACGTGCAAAACATACAACAAAATTAATTTACAAACATGTAAAAGTTTAAGGATTAAGATTTTGTTGGCTATTTAAATCATCAAAACTGGGTGTATGACAGCAGATAAATACTCAGTACGATTTACACATAATGTTTGTCAGAGAGTATGCTGCTAAGAAATATACTAGGACGAGAAACAATTCAAAACCACGAAGAGATGCCTTATGTAAAGCTCGAGCTACTACTATTGTTCGTTTAAAGTAGAATTTGTGGCACTGCATTGTATAGGTAACGCTACATTTTTCAAATGTTGGCTATTTGTGATGGTCTCACACTTCGTGGTTTTGAATTGTTTGTCGCCCTAATTACTGTTTACTTACTGGTTCTATGTTTTAGTTCCACAAATTCTACATGATTTTCAGGATAAGTTTTGACCGAATTCAGAGAATCTTATTTGGTTATTTCGTAGTTTTAAAAATTGTTTTCTACTTTAATATTGTGGTGAGAGGCCTAATGCTTTACACGCAATACTTTACACTTAGTATGTAGACCAGCAGTAGTAATTTAACCAGGTTTTATCATGTAAACTTCTGATACAAGGTTATTGTATGCTTTTTTATTTAGTTTACGTGAACTACAAATGAACAATAGCTACGACATTTACTATGTTTTTGTTTGTTTGTAATGATTTCAACCCTTGGAATAAACCAAATGTTTCACAAAAGACTTGGATGTTGGAATAAATAAATTCTACAGCATGCTCTTTTCTATATTATAAGTTTGATATGTCCTTTCTGATCTTTAAAAATCTGTTAGTACAAATATAACGGTTGGTGGATCTAGTAATTTTTTTATCCAGCGGGCGAATGGATGCATCTATCGAGAAACGGACACCACCACGCCACCCGAATTTCTCAAGATCTGCATCTTTGGTCTTATGACTTTTTGTCGTATATCGTCTCCTTTACCCTTAGGTAGGCAATTTTCAAATATTTCTTTCGTGGTTTTAAATTTCCTATAGACTAGACTCAAAAATCTGTCAAAGATATTTTATTATTTCAATAACTTAAATTATACTCGGAGCCTTATTGATTGGCAAACATTTTCCCCTCACCATGGCATATATTTAACAAGAGCCATTTCAGCTTTACAAGTTATAAACCCTTAAAATAATTACAATTCTTTCGTTTGCTTAAATTGTGTCTTGTTTACTCTAGAATTACTTCGAGGGTCAATTCACTCAAATAAACACTTTAACCTGAGGCCAATTATGGACCTGTGGGCGAAGCATAAAAAACCTAATATTTCTATATTTAACCCCATCTAATTTTAAATATCAGCTGATTTGTCTGAAGAATTCATAGTATAAGGAGTTGTAATGTGTGACAACACTTTGTACTAAGGCCAATCAGCTACCTGGGGGCGAAGCCCCCCACAGGGGTCTGGGGGCGGAGCCCCCAGCGAGCGAAGCGAGTCTAATCTAATATACTATACAGCCGCATGTGTAACTCACTCACTCACTCACTCACTCAGGTATACGAATTCTAGACCACTTCTAGAGGAGCTAGAAACCTGAAATTTGGCATGTATGTAGCTTGTACCTTGTAACCCCCAGGAAAATCCCAAAAAGTTACAATTTTTTAGTTTAACCCCCTCAAAAAAGTTCAAAATGGAGGAAATTTTGAACATGTCCAAAATAGTGCCTTTTTATTTGAGCTGTAGCGGCCGAACGGTTGGTCCTATCGAGAAACGGAGACCACCACGTGCCACGGATTTTAGACGATCTACAACTTTGGTCCTATGACTTTTTGTCGTATCTCGTCTCCTTCACCCTTAGGTAGCGCTAGATTTTTCAAATTTCGGCATATTTTCGAAATATTTTGGCCGTTTTTTATTTCCTATCACGTTAATATACTTGATCGAGGCCTAATATTTGGCACGCAGTATGTCTACATCACACTTAGTAAATAGCAGCAGAAATATGACCAGTTTTTATTAATTAAACCTGTCGAAAAATGAAAAACTCTAAATATCTTTAGATATGACCGTTTTCTTAGTATAAGTAGTGGTGTATTGGGGGTTCTATGCCAATTTATATTATTGGACATACACGTGACACCAATAATACTTGAGCTAGAGACGTGAGATTTGGAATGCATGTGCCTTGCACCTTTTCTTCCCAAATTATACTATTTTTCGTTTGAACTATCTCAACAAAATAAATAATTGTGAATACAAAATTCAAAATGTAGTATTTTTTTATTTGAGATCTAGCGGCCAAATGGGTTGTCCTATCAAAAAACGAAGACCACCACGTGCTACGGATTTTAGACGAACTACAACTTCAGTCCTATGACATTTTGCCGTATTCCACCCCCTTCACCCTTAGATAGTGCTATATTTTTTAAAATTAAACTTTTTCATAGATTTGTTCGTGGTTTTTAATGGTTTGTCGCTCTAATATAGAACTTAGAGGCCTAATACTTATCACACAGTATTCCTACATTACAATTAGTACCAAACAACACCCACACGCTCAGATTAAATATCTTAAGCACACAAAAAAATCAAAGTCTTTGAGCGTTTGTAGATTTTATCGTGTTTTTCGGGTATCTTTTTTATGTTGCGCTCTGTCGAGGGTAAAATCTCTTAATTATGTCATATTTGTTGCAGAAGGCTTTTAGTTACCTATATTCATAGCACTTCATGTTGTTAACGGTGGTCATATTCCTTATATGGTTCAAAAGACGCCTTATAAAGGCTACATTATACATCAGTTAAGGGTATTAATTTGTTACAAGCACTTAGGTAATACATGGAGGCTTAACATTTAACATAATAATTCTCCATGCCAAATAGTATTTAGCAACAGACACATGACCAGATTTTATAGGTTAATCTCTTAAAAATAATCAAAGCCTTGGAATAGTAGAATTTAGATCTTAAAAAGAATTGGACCAATTTACATTAAACTGTGACCTGGGGGCGAAGCCCCCCAACGGGGTCTGGGGGCGGAGCCCCCAGCGAGCGAAGCGAGTCTAAAATATATACAGCCGCATGTGTAACTCACTCACTCACTCACTGAGGTATACGAATTCTAGACCACTTCTAGACTAGCTAGAAACCTGAAATTTTGCATGCAGGTAGCTTATAGCTTGTAACCCCCAGAAAAATTTCCAAAACTGTCAATTTTTGATTTTAACCCCCCTAAAAAAATTGTTAAAACCCCCCCCCAAAAAGACTTATTTTAAAATTACAGTTTTTGAGTTCTAGCGGCCGAACAGATTGACCTATCGAAAATTAGACACCACCACGTGCCACGGATTTTACAAGATCTACAACTCTGTTCCTATGACTTTTTGTCGTATCTTGCTCCCTTCACCCTTAGGTAGCGCTAGATTTTTCAAATTTCAGGCAATTTCGATGGTTATTTTTGTGGTCTTTAATTTCCTATCACTTTAATTTAGTATGTAAAGGCTTGATAATTGGCACTCAATATGTTTACACATTAACCTTCACGAAACACTCGATAAACTAACTAATTTTAATAATTAAACATCCCAAAAAAATTAAAAACCCTAATTATTCTATAAATGACAAACTGCATTATCGACTTACTCAGGTAATTCTAGATAAGCTAGAAACATGGAATTAGGCCTATATGTAGCTTGTCTATTGAAACCCCCAGGAAAATTGCAAAAAGGTATAATTTTTATTTTAACCTCCTCAAAAAAATTCAAAAGGGAGGAAATTTTGAACATCTCCAAAATAGTGCATGTTTTTGTGCTGTAGCGGCCGAATGGTTGGTCCAATCGAGAAACGGGGACTACTTCGACATACGGGTTTTAGACGATCTATAACTTTGGTCCTATGACTTTTTGTCGTATATCGTCTCCTTCACCCTTAGATAGCGCTAGATTTCTCAAATTTCGGCATACTTTCTATATTTTGTGGCCGTTTTTTTTCCTATCACGTTAATATACTTGTCGGAGGCCTAATATTGGGCACGCAGTATGTCTACATCACACTTAGTAAATAGCAGCAGAAATATAACCATTTTTACTACTTAAACCTGCCGGAAAATCAAAAACTCTTAAAATCTATATATTTTACAGTTTTCTAAGTATAAGTAGTAAGGAAATGCCGGTTCTGGAACAATTGTTATTAAATAGAATGCACGTATCACCATTTATACTTTATCTAGGATCATGAGATATGGCATGCGTGTGCGTTGCACCTTTTCTTCCCAAATCCTACTATTTTTAGTTTGAACTATCTCAAAAGGAATAAATAATTGTGAATATGCAATATTTTTTTATTTGGGCTCTAGTGGCAGAACGGGCTGTCCTATCGAAAAACGAAGACCACCACGTGCCACGGATTTCAGACAAACTACAACTTTATTCATATGACATTTTGCCGTATCTCACCCCCTTCACCCTTAGGTAGCGCTAGATTTCTTAAATCTTTAGCAATTTTCCACCAAAACTTAGTGGTTTTTATTTATTTGACACTCAAAAATAGTACTTAGAGTCCTAATATTTGGTACGGAATATCTCTACATTACAGGAAGTATGTGGCAGAAGTCGCATGACCAATTTGAATTGTTTGAACCCTAAACAATTTTGAAAATCCTCTAGTTTTTTAGATTTCCCAAGATCTACAACTTTGTCCCTATGACATTTTTTCGTTTCTCACTCCCTTCACCCTTAGGTAGCGCTAGATTTTTCAAATTTCAGGCAATTTCGACGGTTATTTTCGTGGTTTTTAATTTCGTATCACATTAATTTAGTATATAAAGGCTTGATATTTGGCACTCAAAATGTTTACACATTACCCTTCATGAATTAGTCTATAAACTAACATGTTTTTATAAGTAAACACCTCAAAAAAATTAAAAACCCTAATTGCTCCGTAAATGACAAACTGCATTATCGACTTACTCAGGTAATTCTAGACAAGCTATAAACGTGGAATTAGGCCTACATGTAGCTTGTCCATTAAAACCTCCAGAAAAATTGCAAAAAGGTATAATTTTTAATCAGAATCACATAAAAAAAATTAAAAATGGAGGAATATTTGAATATATCCAAAATAGTGCATTTTTTTGGGCTGTAGCGGCCAAACGGATTGTCCTATCGAGAAACGGAGACCACCGCGACACACGGATCTTAGACGATCGAAAACTTTGGTCCTATGACTTTTTGTCGTATCTTGTCTCCTTCACCCTTAGGTAGCGCTAGATTTTTTAAATTTCGGCATATTTTCGAAATATTTTGTCCGTTTTTTATTTCCTATCACGTTAATATACTTGATGGAGGCCTAATATTGGGCACGCAGTATGTGTACATCACACTTAGTAAATAGCACGAAAAATATGACCAGCTCTTAGTAATTAAACCTGTCGAAAAATGAAAAACTCTAAATATCTTTAGATATGACCGTTTTCTTAGTATAAGTAGTGGTGTATTGGGGGTTCTGGGCCAATTTATATTATTGGACATACACGTGACACCAATAATACTTGAGCTAGAGACGTGAGATTTGGCATGGATGTGCCTTGCTCCTTTTCTTCACAAATCCTACTATATTTAGTTTGAACTATCTCAACAAAATAAATAATTGTGAATACAAAAATCAAAATGTAGTATTTTTTTATTTAAGCTCTAGCGGCCGAACGGGTTGTCCTGTCGAAAAATGAAGACCACCACGTGCCACGGATTTCAGACGAACTACAACTTTAGTCCTATGACATTTTGCCGTATCTCACCCCTTTCACCCTTAGATAGCGCTAGATTTTTTAAATGTAAACTTTTTCACAAATTTGTTGTGGTTATCAATGGTTTGTCGCTCTAATATAGAACTTAGAGGCCTAATACTTATCACACAGTATTCCTACATTAGAATTAGTACTAAGAAATACTCCAACGCCCAGATTAAGTATCTTAAACACCCAAAAAATCAAAGTTATTGAGCTCTTGTAGACTTTTTGTGTTTTTCGGGTACATTTTCTGTGTTACGCACTGTCGAGGGTAAAATCCCTTATAAATTATGTCATATTTGTTGCAGAAGGCTTTTAGTTACACAAAGTCATAGTATTTCAGGTTGTTAACGGTGGTCATATCCCTTATAAGGTTCAAAATACGCCATTTAAAGGCTACATTATGCATCAGTTTTTAAATTGTTATATACTCTAATATTGTACTGCTAGGCCCAAATTTTGTACTAATAAGTCTACTTTATATTTTGAGTATACATATGACCTCGGGATATTAGCGTAATTAAACCATGTGCCATAGGTACTTCGACAGGGATCTGGGGGCGAAGCCCCCCACAGGGGTCTGGGGGCGGAGCCCCCAGCGAGCGAAGCGAGTCTAAAATATATACAGCCGCATGTGTAACTCACTCACTCACTCACTCACTCACTCACTCACTGAGGTATACGAATTCTAGACCACTTCTAGACTAGCTAGAAACCTGAAATTTTGCATGCAGGTAGCTTATACCTTTTAACCCCCAGAAAAATTGCCAAAACTGTCAATTTTTTATTTTAACCGCCCTAAAAAAATATTTAAAACCCCCCCAAAAAGGCTTATTTTAAAATTACAGTTTTTGAGCTCTAGCGGCCGAACGGATTGACTTATCGAAAAACGGACACCACCAAGTGCTACGGATTTTACAAGATCTACAACTTTGTTCTTATGACCTTTTGTCGTATCTTGCTCCCTTCACCCTTAGGTAGCGCTAGATTTTTCAAATTTCAGGCAATTTCGGCGGTTATTTTTGTGGTCTTTAATTTCCTATCACTTTAATTTAGTATGTAAAGGCTTGATATTTGGCACTCAATATGTTTACACATTACCCTTCACGAAACACTCGATAAACTAACATATTTTAATAATTTAACATCCCAAAAAAATTAAAAACCCTAATTATTCTATAAATGACAAACTGCATTATCGACTTACTCAGGTAATTCTAGATAAGCTAAGAACATGTAATTAGGCCTATATGTAGCTTGTCTATTGAAACCGCCAGGAAAATTGCAAAAAGGTATAATTTTTTCTTTGAACCTCCTCAAAAAATTTCAAAAGGGAGGAAATTTTGAACATCTCCAAAATAGTGCATGTTTTTGTGCTGTAGCGGCCGAACGGTTGGTCCAATCGAGAAACGGGGACTAGTACGACACACTGGCTTTAGACGATCTATAACTTTGAACATATGACTTTTTGTCGTATCTCGTCTCCTTCACCCTTAGATAGCGCTAGATTTCTCAAATTTCGGCAAATGTTCTATATTTTGTGGCCGTTTTTTTATTTCATATCACGTTAATATACTTGTCGGAGGCCTAATATTGGGCACGCAGTAAGTCTACATCACACTTACTAAATAGCAGCAGAAATATAACAATTTTTATTACTTAAACCTGCCGGAAAATCAAAAACACTTAAAATCTATATATTTCACAGTTTTCTAAGTATAAGTAGTAGGAAATGCCGGTTCTGGAACAATAGTTATTAAATAGAATGCACGTATCACCATTTATACTTTAACTAGGATCGTGATATATGGCTTGCGTGTGCGTCGCACCTTTTCTTCCCAAATCCTACTATTTTTAGTTTGAATTATCTCAAAAAATAAATAATTGTGAATATAAAAACAAAATGTAGTCTTTTTTTATTTGAGCTCTAGCAGCCGAACGGGTTGTCCTATTGAAAAACGAAGACCACCACGTGCCACGGATTTTAGACGAACTACAACTTTAGTTCTATGACATTTTGCTGTATTTCACCCCCTTCACCCTTAGGTAGCGCTAGATTTTTTTAAATTTAAGCTTTTTCCTAAGATTTTTTGTGGTTTTTAATGGTTTTTCGCTCTAATACAGAACTTAGAGGCCTAATATTTATCACATCACACAGTATTCCTACATTAAAATTTTTACCAAGCAACACTCATACCCCCAGAGATAAATATTTTATACACCCAAAAAAAAACAGTCTTTCAGCTTTTGTAGATTTATTCGTGTATTTCGGGTATATAATGTATATTGCGCTCTGTCGAGGGTAATATCCCTTATAAATCATGTCATATTTGCTGCAGAAGGATTGTACAAAACCAAAGTCATAGTATTTCAAGTTGTTAATGGTGGTCGTATTCCTTATAAGGTTCAAAAGACGCCTTATAAAGGCTGCATTATACATCAGTTAAGGGTATTCATTTTTTCGAGCACTTAGGTAATACATTGAGGCTTAAAATTTATCATACTACGTCTCCATGACAAATCGTACTCAGCAACAGGCATATGACCGGATTTTATAGGTTAAACCCTTAAAATATTCAAAGCCTTGGAATAGTTATAGAATTTAGGTCTTAAATAGAATTTGGACCAATTTACATTAAACTGTGGCCAAAATGCGACCTGGGGGCAAAGCAACCCACAGGAGTCTGGGGGCGGAGCCCCCAGCGAGCGAAGCGAGTCTATAATATATACAGCCGCATGTGTAACTCACTGACTGACTGACTGACTGACTGAGGTATACGAATTCTAGACCACTTCTGTATGAGTTAGAAACCTGAAATTTTGCATGCAGGTAGCTTATAGCTTGTAGCCCCCAGGAAAATCACCAAAACCGACATTTCGTCATTTCAACCCCCCTTAAAAAAATATTTAAAACCCCCCAAAAAAGGCTTATTTTAAAATTATAGTTTTTGAGCTCTAGCGCGCGAACGGGTGGTCCTATCAAAAAACGGACAACAACACGTGCCACGGATTTTGCAAGATCTACAACTTTGGTCCTTTGACATTTTGTCTATCTCGTCTCCTTCACCCTTAGATAGCTCTAGATTGTTTTAAATTTTTGAGAATTTGTGGCGGTTTTTTATTTCCTATTACGTTAATATACTTGATGGAGGCCTATTATTTGGCACGCAGTATGTGGACATCACACTTAGTAAATAACAGCAGAAATATAACCAGTTTTTATTACTTAAACCTGTCGGAAAATAAAAAACTCTTTAATTTTATAGATTTGACCGTTTTCTAAGTATAAGTAGTAAGGAAATGACGGTTCCGGAACAATTGTTATTAATTAGAATGCACGTATCACTATTTATACTTTAACTAGGACCGTGATATATGGCTTGCGTGTGCGTTGCACCTTTTCTTCCCTAATCCTACTATTTTTAGATTGAACTATCACAAAACGAAAATTTGGGAGTACAAATTCAAAATGTAAAATTTTTTATTTGAGCTCTAGCGGTCAAACGGGTTATCCTATCGAAAAACGAAGACCACCATGTGCCACGGATTTTAGACGAACTACAACTTTAGTTCTTTGACATTTTGCCGTATCTCAACCCCGTCACCCTTAGGTAGCGATAGATTTTTTAAATTTAAGCTTTTTTCTAATATTTGTTGTGGTTTTTAATGGTTTTTCGCTCTAATATAGAACTTAGAGGCCTAATATTTATCACACAGTGTTCCTACATTACAATTAGTACCAAGCAACACTCACACGAGGAGATTAAATATCTTATACACACAAAGAAAATCAAAGTCTTTGAGCTTTTGTAGATTTATTCGTGTATTTCGGGTATACTTTGTATATTGCGCGCTGTCGAGGGTAAAATCCCTTATAAATCATGTCATATTTCCTGCAGAAGGATTGTAGAAACCCTAAGTCATAGTATTTCAGGTTGTTAACGGTGGTCGTATTCCTTATAAGGTTCAAAAGACGCCTTATAAAGCCTACATTAAACATCAGTTAAGGGTATTCATTTTTTTCGAGCACTTAGGTTATACATTGAGGCTTAAAATTTAACATACTACACCTCCAAGACAAGTCGTATTCAGCAACAGGCATATGACCGGATTTTATAGGTTAAACCCTTAAAATAATCTAAGCCTTGGAATAGTTGTAGAATTTATGTCTTAAATAGAATTTGGGCCAATTTCCATTAAACTGTGGCCAAACAGCGACCTGGGGGCGAAGCCCCCCACAGGGGTCTGGAGGCGGAGCCCCCAGCGAGCGAAGCGAGTCTAAAATATATACAGCCGCATGTGTAACTCCCTCACTCACTCACTCACTCACTCACTGAGGTATACGAATTCTAGACCACTTCTAGACTAGCTAGAAACCTGAAATTTTGCATGCAGGTAGCTTATACCTTGTAACCCCCAGAAAAATTGCCAAAACTGTCAATTTTTTATTTTAACCCCCCTAAAAAAATATTTAAAACCCCCCCAAAAAGGCTTATTTTAAAATTACAGTTTTTGAGCTCTAGCGGCCGAACGGATTGACTTATCGAAAAACGGACACCACCAAGTGCCACGGATTTTACAAGATCTACAACTTTGTTCCTATGACTTTTTGTCGTATCTTGCTCCCTTCACCCTTAGGTAGCGCTAGATTTTTCAAATTTCAGGCAATTTCGACGGTTATTTTTGTGGTCTTTAATTTCCTATCACTTTAATTTAGTATGTAAAGGCTTGATATTTGGCACTCAATATGTTTACACATTACCCTTCACGAAACACTCGATAAACTAACATATTTTAATAATTTAACATCCCAAAAAAATTAAAAACCCTAATTATTCTATAAATGACAAACTGCATTATCGACTTACTCAGGTAATTCTAGATAAGCTAGGAACATGTAATTAGGCCTATATGTAGCTTGTCTATTGAAACCGCCAGGAAAATTGCAAAAAGGTATAATTTTTTCTTTGAACCTCCTCAAAAAATTTCAAAAGGGAGGAAATTTTAAACATCTCCAAAATAGTGCATGTTTTTGTGGTGTAGCGGCCGAACGGTTGGTCCAATCGAGAAACGGGGACTAGTACGACACACTGGCTTTAGACGATCTATAACTTTGATCATATGACTTTTTGTCGTATCTCGTCTCCTTCACCCTTAGATAGCGCTAGATTTCTCAAATTTCGGCAAATGTTCTATATTTTGTGGCCGTTTTTTTATTTCCTATCACGTTAATATACTTGTCGGAGGCCTAATATTGGGCACGCAGTATGCCTACATCACACTTAGTAAATAGCAGCAGAAATATAACAATTTTTATTACTTAAACTTGCCGGAAAATCAAAAACACTTAAAATCTATATATTTTACAGTTTTCTAAGTATAAGTAGTAGGAAATGCCGGTTCTGAAACAATTGTTATTAAATAGAATGCACGTATCACCATTTATACTTTAACTAGGATCGTGATATATGGCTTGCGTGTGCGTTGCACCTTTTCTTCCCAAATCCTACTATTTTTAGTTTGAATTATCTCAAAAAATAAATAATTGTGAATATAAAAACAAAATGTAGTCTTTTTTTATTTGAGCTCTAGCAGCCGAACGGGTTGTCCTATTGAAAAACGAAGACCACCACGTGCCACGGATTTTAGACGAACTACAACTTTAGTTCTATGACATTTTGCTGTATTTCACCCCCTTCACCCTTAGGTAGCGCTAGATTTTTTTTAAATTTAAGCTTTTTTCTAAGATTTTTTGTGGTTTTTAATGGTTTTTCGCTCTAATACAGAACTTAGAGGCCTAATATTTATCACATCACACAGTATTCCTACATTAAAATTTGTACCAAGCAACACTCATACCCCCAGAGATAAATATTTTATACACCCAAAAAAAACAGTCTTTCAGCTTTTGTAGATTTATTCGTGTATTTCGGGTATATAATGTATATTGCGCTCTGTCGAGGGTAATATCCCTTATAAATCATGTCATATTTGCTGCAGAAGGATTGTACAAAACCAAAGTCATAGTATTTCAAGTTGTTAATGGTGGTCGTATTCCTTATAAGGTTCAAAAGACGCCTTATAAAGGCTGCATTATACATCAGTTAAGGGTATTCATTTTTTCGAGCACTTAGGTAATACATTGAGGCTTAAAATTTATCATACTACGTCTCCATGACAAATCGTACTCAGCAACAGGCATATGACCGGATTTTATGGGGTAAACCCTTAAAATATTCAAAGCCTTGGAATAGTTATAGAATTTAGGTCTTAAATAGAATTTGGACCAATTTGCATTAAACTGTGGCCAAAATGCGACCTGGGGGCGAAGCAACCCACAGGAGTCTGGGGGCGGAGCCCCCAGCGAGCGAAGCGAGTCTATAATATAAACAGCCGCATGTGTAACTCACTGACTGACTGACTGACTGACTGAGGTATACGAATTCTAGACCACTTCTAGATGAGCTAGAAACCTGAAATTTTGCATGCAGGTAGCTTATAGCTTGTAACCCCCAGGAAAACTGACAATTTTGTATTTTAACCCCCCGTAAAAAAATATTTAAAACCCCCCCAAAAAAGCTTATTTTAAAATTACAGTTTTTGAGCTCTAGCGGTTAAACGGATTGTCCTATCAAAAAACGGACACCACCACGTGCCACGGATTTTGCAAGATCTACAACTTTGTTCCTATGACTTTTTGTCGTATCTCTTCTCCTTCACCCTTAGATAGCTCTAGATTTTTTCAAATTTTGAGATTTTGTGGCGGTTTTGTATTTCCTATCACGTTAATATACTTGATGGAGGCCTAATATTGGGCACGCAGTATGTCTACATCACACTTAGTAAATATCAGCAGAAATATGACCAGTTTTTATTAATTAAACCTGTCGAAAAATGAAAAAAACTCTAAAAATCTTTAGATATGACCGTTTTCTTAGTTTAAGTAGTGGCGTATTGGGGGTTCTGGGCCAATTTATATTATTGGACAGACACGTGACACCAATAATACTTGAACTAGACAAGTGAGATTTGGCATGCATGTGCCTTGCATCTTTTCTTCGCAAATCCTAATATTATTAGTTTGAACTATCTCAACAAAATAAATATTTGTGAATACAAAAATCAAAATGTAGTATTTTTTTATTTGAGCTCTGGCGGCTGAACGGGTTGTCCTATCGAAAAACAAAGACCACCATGTGCAACGGATTTTAGACGAACTACAACTTTAGTCCTATGACTTTTTGCCGTATCTCACCCCCTTCACCCTTAGATAGCGCTAGATTTTTTAAAATGTAAACTTTTTCCATAGATTTGTTCGTGGTTTTTAATGGTTTGTCGCTCTAATATAGAACTTATATGCCTAATACTTATCACATAGTATTCCTACATTACACTTAGTACTAAGTAATACTCCCACGCCAGGATTAAGTATCTTAAAAAACCCACAAAAATCAAAGTTTTTGAGCTCTTGTAGACTTTTCGTGTTTTTCGGATACATTTTTTATGTTGCGCTCTGTCGAGGGTAAAATCCCTTACAAATCATGTCATATTTGTTGCAAAAGGCTTGAAGTTACCCAACGTCATAGTTTTTCAGGTTGTTAACGGTGGTCGTATCCCTTATAAGGTTCAAAATACGCCTTTTAAAGGCTACATTTTACATCGGTTAAGGGTATAATTTTGTTCAAGCACTTAGGTAAGAAATGGAGGCTTAAAATTTAACATACTCCATACCAAGTAGTATTCATCAACAGGCATATAGCCAGACTTTATAGGTTAAACCCTTAAAAATAATCAAAGCCTTGGAATAGTTGTATAATTTAGGTGTTAAATAGAATTTGGACCAATTTACATTAAACTGTGGCCAAACAGCGACCTGGGGGCGGAGGTGGAGCGATTTTAAAATTGTTATATACTCTAATATTGTACTGCTAGGCCTAAATTTGTTCACTCAATAAGTCTACTTTATATTTTGAGTATACATAGGACCTTGGATTATTAGCGTAATTAAACCATGTGCCATAGGTACTACGACAGGGACCTGGGGGCGAAGCCCCCCACAGGGGTCTGGGGGCGGAGCCCCCAGCGAAAGAAGCGAGTCTAATATACTATACAGCCGCATGTGTAACTCACTCACTCACTCACTCAAGTATACGAATTCGAGACCACTTCTAGAGGAGCTAAAAACCTGAAATTTGGCATGTATGTAGCTTGTACCTTGTAACCCCCAGGAAAATCCCAAAAAGTTAAAATTTTTTATTTTAACCTCCTCAAAAAAATTCAAAATTGAGGAAATTTTGAACATGTCCAAAATAGTACCTTTTTATTTGAGCTGTAGCGGCCGAACGGTTGGTCCTATCGAGAAACGGAGACCACCACGTGCCACGGATATTAGACGATCTACAACTTTGTTCCAACGACTTTTTGTCATATCTTGTCTCCTTCACCCTTAGGTAGCGGTAGATTTTTCAAATTTCGGCATATTTTCGAAATATTTTGGCCGTTTTTTATTTCCTATCACATTAATATACTTGATGGAGGCATAATATTCGGCACGCATTATGTCTACAACACACTTAGTAAATAGAAGCAGAAATATGACCAGTTTTTATTAATTAAACCTGTCGAAAAATTAAAAACTCTAAATATATTTAGATATGACCGTTTTCTTAGCATAAGTAGTGGTGTATTGGGGGTTCTGTGCCAATTTATATTATTGGAGATACACGTGACAGCAATAATACTTGAGCTAGAGACGTGAGATTTGGCATGCGTGTGCGTTGCACCTTTTCTTCCCAAATCCTACTATTTTTAGTTTGAACTATCTCAACAAAATAAATAATTGTGAATAAAATAATCAAAATGTAGTATTTTTTTATTTGAGCTCTAGCGGCAGAACGGGTTGTCCTATCGAAAAACGAAGATCACCACGTGCCAAGGATTTTAGACTAACTACAACTTTAGTCATATAACATTTTGCCGTATCTCACCCCCTTCATCCTTAGGTAGCGCTAGATTTCTTAAATCTTTAGCAGTTTTCCACCAAAACTTAGTGGTTTTTATTTATTTAACACTCTAAAATAGTACTTAGAGTCCTAACATTTGGCACGGAATATCTCTACATTACAGGAAGTATGTGGCAAAAGTCGCATGACCAATTGTTTGAACCCTCAACAATTTTGAAAATCCTCTAGTTTTTTAGATTTTCCGGTGTTTTCATTGATATTTGGGCATGTTAGACTTACATAGTGGGTAAAAACCAGCACACATTTGTTTTGATGAGTTGGACATGTCCTATAGACACCACATGTATTATTATTATGGTATGTTATGACGGTGTATCCATCCACAACATTTAAAAATCGTTATTTACAGGTCATACTAAAAAATGTTTCAAAGTTATTCAATTATTTGAATAACTTAAATTATAACCGGAGTCTGATTATACCACAAATATTATTATTTACCTGGTTTCGGTTTTATTTCCACGTAGTATTATATTAATAGTAGTAGTATTTCGGTTACATTTCCTAAAGTTAGGAACTCCAGATTTGGCATTCCTGTGCTTTGCACTTTCTAACCAAAGAGAAAATTCCTAAGCCTTACTTTTTCCAGTATTACTACCTCAATAACTTAATAATGCCGGATAAAAACAATCGAAATCTAGTGTTGTTTAAACAGTTCCAACGGCCATACAGATGCTCTCATATTTAAATTTCTGAAGATTGGTCTGTTTTCTTAGTATGAGTAGTAGTCTTATGGGGGTTCTTGGCCACTTGATTTGACGCCACTTCAAAATGAGGCCAAACAGCGACCTGGGGGCGAAGCCCCCCACAGGGATCTGGGGGTGGAGCCCCCAGCGAGCGAAGCGAGTCTATAATATATACAGCCGCATGTGTAACTCACTGACTGACTGACTGACTGACTGAGGTATACGAATTCTAGACCCCTTCTAGATGGGCTAGAAACCTTAAATTTTGCATGCAGGTAGCTTATAGCTTGTAACCCCCAGGAAAATTGCCAAAACTGACAATTTTGCATTTTAACCCCCCGTAAAAAATATTTAAAACCCCCCCAAAAAAGCTTATTTTAAAATTACAGTTTTTGAGCTCTAGCGGTTAACGGATTGTCCTATCAAAAAAAGGACACCAACATGTGCCACGGATTTTGCAAGATCTACAACTTTGTTCCTATGACTTTTTGTCGTATCTCGTCTCCTTCACCCTTAGATAGCTCTAGATTTTTTCAAATTTTGAGATTTTGTGGCGGTTTTTTATTTCCTATCACGTTAATATACTTGATGGAGGCCTAATATTGGGCACGCAGTATGTCTACATCACACTTAGTAAATATCAGCAGAAATATGACCAGTTTTTATTAATTAAACCTGTCGAAAAATGAAAAAACTCCAAAAATCTTTAGATATGACCGTTTTCTTAGTATAAGTAGTGGCGTATTGGGGGTTCTGGGCCAATTTATATTATTGGACAGACACGTGACACCAATAATACTTGAGCTAGAGACGTGAGATTTGGCATGGATGTGCCTTGCTCCTTTTCTTCACAAATCCTACTATATTTAGTTTGAACTATCTCAACAAAATAAATAATTGTGAATACAAAAATCAAAATGTAGTATTTTTTTATTTAAAATCTAGCGGCCGAACGGGTTGTCCTATCGAAAAATGAAGACCACCACGTGCCTTGGATTTCAGACGAACTACAACTTTAGTCCTATGACTTTTTGCCGTATCTCACCCCCTTCACCCTTAGATAGCGCTAGATTTTTTAAAATGTAAACTTTTTCCATAGATTTGTTCGTGGTTTTTAATGGTTTGTCGCTCTAATATAGAACTTATAGGCCTAATACTTATCACATAGTATTCCTACATTACACTTAGTACTAAGCAATACTCCCACGCCAGGATTAAGTATCTTAAAAAACCCACAAAAATCAAAGTTTTTGAGCTCTTGTAGACTTTTCGTGTTTTTCGGATACATTTTTTATGTTGCGCTCTGTCGAGGGTAAAATCCCTTACAAATCATGTCATATTTGTTGCAAAAGGCTTGAAGTTACCCAAAGTCATAGTTTTTCAGGTTGTTAACGGTGGTCGTATCCCTTATAAGGTTCAAAATACGCCTTTTAAAGGCTACATTTTACATCGGTTAAGGGTATAATTTTGTTCAAGCACTTAGGTAAGAAATGGAGGCTTAAAATTTAACATACTCCATACCAAGTAGTATTCATCAACAGGCATATAGCCAGACTTTATAGGTTAAACCCTTAAAAATAATCAAAGCCTTGGAATAGTTGTATAATTTAGGTGTTAAATAGAATTTGGACCAATTTACATT
Source organism: Allygus modestus (assembly GCA_963675035.1). Classification (NCBI taxonomy): domain Eukaryota; kingdom Metazoa; phylum Arthropoda; class Insecta; order Hemiptera; family Cicadellidae; genus Allygus; species Allygus modestus. Next base: position 62,819,273 of record OY776113.1, read on the forward strand.
AAACTGTGGCCAAACAGCGACCTGGGGGCGGAGGTGGAGCGATTTTAAAATTGTTATATACTCTAATATTGTACTGCTAGGCCTAAATTTGTTCACTCAATAAGTCTACTTTATATTTTGAGTATACATAGGACCTTGGATTATTAGCGTAATTAAACCATGTGCCATAGGTACTACGACAGGGACCTGGGGGCGAAGCCCCCCACAGGGGTCTGGGGGCGGAGCCCCCAGCGAAAGAAGCGAGTCTAATATACTATACAGCCGCATGTGTAACTCACTCACTCACTCACTCAAGTATACGAATTCGAGACCACTTCTAGAGGAGCTAAAAACCTGAAATTTGGCATGTATGTAGCTTGTACCTTGTAACCCCCAGGAAAATCCCAAAAAGTTAAAATTTTTTATTTTAACCTCCTCAAAAAAATTCAAAATTGAGGAAATTTTGAACATGTCCAAAATAGTACCTTTTTATTTGAGCTGTAGCGGCCGAACGGTTGGTCCTATCGAGAAACGGAGACCACCACGTGCCACGGATATTAGACGATCTACAACTTTGTTCCAACGACTTTTTGTCATATCTTGTCTCCTTCACCCTTAGGTAGCGGTAGATTTTTCAAATTTCGGCATATTTTCGAAATATTTTGGCCGTTTTTTATTTCCTATCACATTAATATACTTGATGGAGGCATAATATTCGGCACGCAGTATGTCTACAACACACTTAGTAAATAGCAGCAGAAATATGACCAGTTTTTATTAATTAAACCTGTCGAAAAATTAAAAACTCTAAATATATTTAGATATGACCGTTTTCTTAGCATAAGTAGTGGTGTATTGGGGGTTCTGTGCCAATTTATATTATTGGAGATACACGTGACAGCAATAATACTTGAGCTAGAGACGTGAGATTTGGCATGCGTGTGCGTTGCACCTTTTCTTCCCAAATCCTACTATTTTTAGTTTGAACTATCTCAACAAAATAAATAATTGTGAATAAAATAATCAAAATGTAGTATTTTTTTATTTGAGCTCTAGCGGCAGAACGGGTTGTCCTATCGAAAAACGAAGATCACCACGTGCCAAGGATTTTAGACTAACTACAACTTTAGTCATATAACATTTTGCCGTATCTCACCCCCTTCATCCTTAGGTAGCGCTAGATTTCTTAAATCTTTAGCAGTTTTCCACCAAAACTTAGTGGTTTTTATTTATTTAACACTCTAAAATAGTACTTAGAGTCCTAACATTTGGCACGGAATATCTCTACATTACAGGAAGTATGTGGCAAAAGTCGCATGACCAATTTGAATTGTTTGAACCCTCAACAATTTTGAAAATCCTCTAGTTTTTTAGATTTTCCGGTGTTTTCATTGATATTTGGGCATGTTAGACTTACATAGTGGGTAAAAACCAGCACACATTTGTTTTGATGAGTTGGACATGTCCTATAGACACCACATGTATTATTATTATGGTATGTTATGACGGTGTATCCATCCACAACATTTAAAAATCGTTATTTACAGGTCATACTAAAAAATGTTTCAAAGTTATTCAATTATTTGAATAACTTAAATTATAACCGGAGTCTGATTATACCACAAATATTATTATTTACCTGGTTTCGGTTTTATTTCCACGTAGTATTATATTAATAGTAGTAGTATTTCGGTTACATTTCCTAAAGTTAGGAACTCCAGATTTGGCATTCCTGTGCTTTGCACTTTCTAACCAAAGAGAAAATTCCTAAGCCTTACTTTTTCCAGTATTACTACCTCAATAACTTAATAATGCCGGATAAAAACAATCGAAATCTAGTGTTGTTTAAACAGTTCCAACGGCCATACAGATGCTCTCATATTTAAATTTCTGAAGATTGGTCTGTTTTCTTAGTATGAGTAGTAGTCTTATGGGGGTTCTTGGCCACTTGATTTGACGCCACTTCAAAATGAGGCCAAACAGCGACCTGGGGGCGAAGCCCCCCACAGGGATCTGGGGGTGGAGCCCCCAGCGAGCGAAGCGAGTCTATAATATATACAGCCGCATGTGTAACTCACTGACTGACTGACTGACTGACTGAGGTATACGAATTCTAGACCCCTTCTAGATGGGCTAGAAACCTTAAATTTTGCATGCAGGTAGCTTATAGCTTGTAACCCCCAGGAAAATTGCCAAAACTGACAATTTTGCATTTTAACCCCCCGTAAAAAATATTTAAAACCCCCCCAAAAAAGCTTATTTTAAAATTACAGTTTTTGAGCTCTAGCGGTTAACGGATTGTCCTATCAAAAAAAGGACACCACCATGTGCCACGGATTTTGCAAGATCTACAACTTTGTACCTATGACTTTTTGTCGTATCTCGTCTCCTTCACCCTTAGATAGCTCTAGATTTTTTCAAATTTTGAGATTTTGTGGCGGTTTTTTATTTCCTATCACGTTAATATACTTGATGGAGGCCTAATATTGGGCACGCAGTATGTCTACATCACACTTAGTAAATATCAGCAGAAATATGACCAGTTTTTATTAATTAAACCTGTCGAAAAATGAAAAAACTCCAAAAATCTTTAGATATGACCGTTTTCTTAGTATAAGTAGTGACGTATTGGGGGTTCTGGGCCAATTTATATTATTGGACAGACACGTGACACCAATAATACTTGAACTAGACAAGTGAGATTTGGCATGGATGTGCCTTGCATCTTTTCTTCGCAAATCCTAATATTATTAGTTTGAACTATCTCAACAAAATAAATATTTGTGAATACAAAAATCAAAATGTAGTATTTTTTTATTTGAGCTCTGGCGGCTGAACGGGTTGTCCTATCGAAAAACAAAGACCACCATGTGCAACGGATTTTAGACGAACTACAACTTTAGTCCTATGACTTTTTGCCGTATCTCACCCCCTTCACCCTTAGATAGCGCTAGATTTTTTAAAATGTAAACTTTTTCCATAGATTTGTTCGTGGTTTTTAATGGTTTGTCGCTCTAATATAGAACTTATAGGCCTAATACTTATCACATAGTATTCCTACATTACACTTAGTACTAAGCAATACTCCCACGCCAGGATTAAGTATCTTAAAAAATCCACAAAAATCAAAGTTTTTGAGCTCTTGTAGACTTTTCGTGTTTTTCGGATACATTTTTTATGTTGCGCTCTGTCGAGGGTAAAATCCCTTACAAATCATGTCATATTTGTTGCAAAAGGCTTGAAGTTACCCAAAGTCATAGTTTTTCAGGTTGTTAACGGTGGTCGTATCCCTTATAAGGTTCAAAATACGCCTTTTAAAGGCTACATTTTACATCGGTTAAGGGTATAATTTTTTTCAAGCACTTAGGTAAGAAATGGAGGCTTAAAATTTAACATACTCCATACCAAGTAGTATTCATCAACAGGCATATAGCCAGACTTTATAGGTTAAACCCTTAAAAATAATCAAAGCCTTGGAATAGTTGTATAATTTAGGTGTTAAATAGAATTTGGACCAATTTACATTAAACTGTGGCCAAACAGCGACCTGGGGGCGGAGGTGGAGCGATTTTAAAATTGTTATATACTCTAATATTGTACTGCTAGGCCTAAATTTGTTCACTCAATAAGTCTACTTTATATTTTGAGTATACATAGGACCTTGGATTATTAGCGTAATTAAACCATGTGCCATAGGTACTACGACAGGGACCTGGGGGCGAAGCCCCCCACAGGGGTCTGGGGGCGGAGCCCCCAGCGAAAGAAGCGAGTCTAATATACTATACAGCCGCATGTGTAACTCACTCACTCACTCACTCAAGTATACGAATTCGAGACCACTTCTAGAGGAGCTAAAAACCTGAAATTTGGCATGTATGTAGCTTGTACCTTGTAACCCCCAGGAAAATCCCAAAAAGTTAAAATTTTTTATTTTAACCTCCTCAAAAAAATTCAAAATTGAGGAAATTTTGAACATGTCCAAAATAGTACCTTTTTATTTGAGCTGTAGCGGCCGAACGGTTGGTCCTATCGAGAAACGGAGACCACCACGTGCCACGGATATTAGACGATCTACAACTTTGTTCCAACGACTTTTTGTCATATCTTGTCTCCTTCACCCTTAGGTAGCGGTAGATTTTTCAAATTTCGGCATATTTTCGAAATATTTTGGCCGTTTTTTATTTCCTATCACATTAATATACTTGATGGAGGCATAATATTCGGCACGCAGTATGTCTACAACACACTTAGTAAATAGCAGCAGAAATATGACCAGTTTTTATTAATTAAACCTGTCGAAAAATTAAAAACTCTAAATATATTTAGATATGACCGTTTTCTTAGCATAAGTAGTGGTGTATTGGGGGTTCTGTGCCAATTTATATTATTGGAGATACACGTGACAGCAATAATACTTGAGCTAGAGACGTGAGATTTGGCATGCGTGTGCGTTGCACCTTTTCTTCCCAAATCCTACTATTTTTAGTTTGAACTATCTCAACAAAATAAATAATTGTGAATAAAATAATCAAAATGTAGTATTTTTTTATTTGAGCTCTAGCGGCAGAACGGGTTGTCCTATCGAAAAACGAAGATCACCACGTGCCAAGGATTTTAGACTAACTACAACTTTAGTCATATAACATTTTGCCGTATCTCACCCCCTTCATCCTTAGGTAGCGCTAGATTTCTTAAATCTTTAGCAGTTTTCCACCAAAACTTAGTGGTTTTTATTTATTTAACACTCTAAAATAGTACTTAGAGTCCTAACATTTGGCACGGAATATCTCTACATTACAGGAAGTATGTGGCAAAAGTCGCATGACCAATTTGAATTGTTTGAACCCTCAACAATTTTGAAAATCCTCTAGTTTTTTAGATTTTCCGGTGTTTTCATTGATATTTGGGCATGTTAGACTTACATAGTGGGTAAAAACCAGCACACATTTGTTTTGATGAGTTGGACATGTCCTATAGACACCACATGTATTATTATTATGGTATGTTATGACGGTGTATCCATCCACAACATTTAAAAATCGTTATTTACAGGTCATACTAAAAAATGTTTCAAAGTTATTCAATTATTTGAATAACTTAAATTATAACCGGAGTCTGATTATACCACAAATATTATTATTTACCTGGTTTCGGTTTTATTTCCACGTAGTATTATATTAATAGTAGTAGTATTTCGGTTACATTTCCTAAAGTTAGGAACTCCAGATTTGGCATTCCTGTGCTTTGCACTTTCTAACCAAAGAGAAAATTCCTAAGCCTTACTATTTCCAGTATTACTACCTCAATAACTTAATAATGCCGGATAAAAACAATCGAAATCTAGTGTTGTTTAAACAGTTCCAACGGCCATACAGATGCTCTCATATTTAAATTTCTGAAGATTGGTCTGTTTTCTTAGTATGAGTAGTAGTCTTATGGGGGTTCTTGGCCACTTGATTTGACGCCACTTCAAAATGAGGCCAAACAGCGACCTGGGGGCGAAGCCCCCCACAGGGATCTGGGGGTGGAGCCCCCAGCGAGCGAAGCGAGTCTATAATATATACAGCCGCATGTGTAACTCACTGACTGACTGACTGACTGACTGAGGTATACGAATTCTAGACCCCTTCTAGATGGGCTAGAAACCTTAAATTTTGCATGCAGGTAGCTTATAGCTTGTAACCCCCAGGAAAATTGCCAAAACTGACAATTTTGCATTTTAACCCCCCGTAAAAAATATTTAAAACCCCCCCAAAAAAGCTTATTTTAAAATTACAGTTTTTGAGCTCTAGCGGTTAACGGATTGTCCTATCAAAAAAAGGACACCACCATGTGCCACGGATTTTGCAAGATCTACAACTTTGTTCCTATGACTTTTTGTCGTATCTCGTCTCCTTCACCCTTAGATAGCTCTAGATTTTTTCAAATTTTGAGATTTTGTGGCGGTTTTTTATTTCCTATCACGTTAATATACTTGATGGAGGCCTAATATTGGGCACGCAGTATGTCTACATCACACTTAGTAAATATCAGCAGAAATATGACCAGTTTTTATTAATTAAACCTGTCGAAAAATGAAAAAACTCCAAAAATCTTTAGATATGACCGTTTTCTTAGTATAAGTAGTGGCGTATTGGGGGTTCTGGGCCAATTTATATTATTGGACAGACACGTGACACCAATAATACTTGAACTAGACAAGTGAGATTTGGCATGGATGTGCCTTGCATCTTTTCTTCGCAAATCCTAATATTATTAGTTTGAACTATCTCAACAAAATAAATATTTGTGAATACAAAAATCAAAATGTAGTATTTTTTTGAGCTCTGGCGGCTGAACGGGTTGTCCTATCGAAAAACAAAGACCACCATGTGCAACGGATTTTAGACGAACTACAACTTTAGTCCTATGACTTTTTGCCGTATCTCACCCCCTTCACCCTTAGATAGCGCTAGATTTTTTAAAATGTAAACTTTTTCCATAGATTTGTTCGTGGTTTTTAATGGTTTGTCGCTCTAATATAGAACTTATAGGCCTAATACTTATCACATAGTATTCCTACATTACACTTAGTACTAAGCAATACTCCCACGCCAGGATTAAGTATCTTAAAAAACCCACAAAAATCAAAGTTTTTGAGCTCTTGTAGACTTTTCGTGTTTTTCGGATACATTTTTTATGTTGCGCTCTGTCGAGGGTAAAATCCCTTACAAATCATGTCATATTTGTTGCAAAAGGGTGGAAGTTACCCAAAGTCATAGTTTTTCAGGTTGTTAACGGTGGTCGTATCCCTTATAAGGTTCAAAATACGCCTTTTAAAGGCTACATTTTACATCGGTTAAGGGTATAATTTTTTTCAAGCACTTAGGTAAGAAATGGAGGCTTAAAATTTAACATACTCCATACCAAGTAGTATTCATCAACAGGCATATAGCCAGACTTTATAGGTTAAACCCTTAAAAATAATCAAAGCCTTGGAATAGTTGTAGAATTTAGGTGTTAAATAGAATTTGGACCAATTTACATTAAACTGTGGCCAAACAGCGACCTGGGGGAGGAGGCGGAGCGATTTTTAAATTGTTATATACTCTAATATTGTACTGCTAGGCCTAAATTTGTTCACTCAATAAGTCTACTTTATATTTTGAGTATACATAGGACCTTGGATTATTAGCGTAATTAAACCATGTGCCATTGGTACTACGACAGGGACCTGGGGGCGAAGCCCCCCACAGGGGTCTGGGGGCGGAGCCCCCAGCGAGCGAAGCGAGTCTAATATATATACAGCCGCATGTGTAACTGACTCACTCACTCACTCACTCACTGAGGTATACGAATTCTAGACCACTTCTAGACGAGCTAGAAGCCTTAAATTTTGCATGCAGGTAGCTTATAGCTTGTAACCCCCAGGAAAATCGCCAAAACTGACGGTTTTGTATCGTAACCCTCCCAAAAAAATATTTAAAACCCCCCAAAAAATGTTTATTTGAAAATTACAGTTTTTGAGCTCTAGCGGCCGAACGGATTGACCTATCGAAAATCGGAGACCACCACGTAGGAAGCGCTAGATTTTTTTAAATTTAAATTTTTTTATAAGATTTGTTCGTGGTTTTTAATGGTTTGTCGCACTAATATGGAACTTAGAGGTCTAATATTTATCACACAGTATTTCTACATTACAATTAGTACTAAACAACACTCACACGCTCAGATTAAATATCTTAAACACCCAAAAAATCAAAGTTTTTGAGATTTTGTGGACTTTTCGTGTTTTTCCGGTACATTTTTTATGTTGCCCTTTGTCGAGGGTAAAATCCCTTATAAATCATGTCTTATTTGTTGCAGAAGGCTTTTGGTTACCCAAAGTCATAGTATTTCAGGTTTTTAACGGTCGTCGTATCCCTTACAAGGTTCATTAGACGCCTTATAAAGGCTACATTATACATCATATAAGGGTATAATTTTTAAGTAGTATTCATCAACAGGCATATGACCGGATTTTATAGGTTAAACCCTTAAAAATAATCAAAGCCTTGGAATAGTTGTAGAATTTAGGTCTTAAATAGAATTTGGACCAATTTACATTAAACTGTGGCCAAACAGCGACCTGGGGCCAAACCCTCCACAGAGGCCTGGGGGTGGAGGCGGAGCGATTTTTAAATTGTTATACACTCTAATATAGTACTGCTAGGCTTAAATTTATTCGCTCAGTAAGTATACTTTATATTTTGAGTATACATAGGACCTCGGATTATTAGCGTAACTAAACCATGTGCTACGACAGGGACCTGGGGGTTCCATAAATGACAAACTGCATTATCGACTTACTCAGGTAATTCTAGACAAGCTAGAAACATGGAATTAGGCCTAAATGTAGCTTGTCCATTAAAATTCCCAGGAAAATTGCAAAAAAGTATAATTTTTAATCAGAACCACATAAAAAAATCAAAAATGGAGGAAATTTTGAATATGTCCTATGAAAAAACAAAAAAAGCAAATTTGGTCCTATGCCTTTTTGTCGTATCTTGTCTCTTTCACCCTAAGGTAGCGCTAGATTTCTCAAATTTCGGCATATTTTCTATATTTCGTGACAGTTTTTTTCCTATCACGTTAATGTAATTGAAGGAGGCCTAATATTGGGCACGCAGTATGTCTACATCACACTTAGTAAATAGCAGCAGCCATATGACCAGTTTTAACTAATTAAACTTGTCGAAAAATGAAAAACTCTAAATATCTTAAGATATGACCGTTTTAAGTAGTAATGTATTGGGGGTTCTGTGCCAATTTATATTATTGGACATGCACGTGACACCATTAATACTTGAGCTAGAGACGTGAGATTTGGCATGCATGTGCTTTGAACCTTTTAACCTCACAGAAAATTCCCAAGCATTATTTGTTTAGTTTTAACTACCTCAAAACAATTCATAAAAACGGTTATAAACAATCAGAATGTAGTGTTGTTTAAACAGTTCTAGCAGCCAAACGGATGGTCTTATACTTAAATATCTGCTGATTTGTCTGTTTTCTTAGTATCCCAAATAAATGCACTATTTTGGAGATGTCAAAATTTCCTGCATTTCCTGGTATTGGTCTTATTGGGGTTGGTAACACAATTTCCTATAATTTTAATTTAGTATTTAAAGGCTTGATATTTGGTACTCAATATGTTTATACATTACCCTTCACGAAACAGTCTATAAACTAACATGTTTTCATAAATAAACACCCCAAGAAAAATAAAAACCCTAATTGCTCCATAAGTGACAAACTGCATTATTGACTTACTCAGGTAATTCTAGATAAGCTATACACGTGGAATTAGGCCTACATGTAGCTCGTCCATTAAAAGCCCCAGGAAAAATGCAAAAAGGTTTAATTTTTAATCAGAACCACATACAAAAAATCAAAAATGGAGGGAAATTTGAATTTGTCCAAAACAGTCCCTTTTTATTTTAGCTCTATATGACGAATGGATGGTCCTATTGATAAACGGAATACCTCCACTTGCCAAGGATTTTATACGATCTAAAACTTTGACTTCCCCTTAGGTAGCGCTAGATTTTTCAAATTTCGGCATATTTTCGATTTTTTGTGGCGGTTTTTTATTTCCTATCACGTTATTATACTTGATGTAGGCCTAATATGGGGCACGCAGTATGTGTACATCACACTTAGGAAATAACAGCAGAAATATAACCAGTTTTTATAACTTAAACCTGACGGAAAATCAAAAACTCTAAAAATCTATAGATTTTACCGTTTTCTAAGTATAAGTAGTAAGGGAATGCCGGTTCTGGAACAATTGTTATTAATTAGAATGCACGTATGACCATTTATACTTTACCTAGGATCGTGAGATATGACATGTGTGTGCGTTGCACCTTTTCTTCCCAAAACCTACTATTTTTATTTTTAAATATCTCAAAAAAATAAATAATTGTGAAATAAAATATAAAAATGTATTTTTTTGTTATTAGAGCTCTAGCGGCCGAATGGGTTTTCCTATCTAAAAATGAAGACCAGCAAGTGCCACGGACTTTAGACGAACTACATCAATAGTTCTATGCAATTTTCCCCTATCTCACCCCTTTCACCCTTAGGTAGAGCTAGAATTTTTTTTAATTTAAACTTTTTCCCAAGATTTGATCGTGGTTTTTAAGAGTTTGTCCCTCTAATATATAACTTAGAGGCCTAATATTTATCGCACAGTATACGTACATTAAAATTAGTACCAAGCAACACTCACCCGACTAGATTAAATATCTTAAACACTCATAAGAAATGAAAGTCTTTGAGCTTTTGTATATTTTATCGAGTTTTAGATTTTATGTGTAACTGATTCATTCACTTACTTATTCACTCACTCACTGAGGTATACGAATTCTAGACCACTTCTAGACGAGCTAGAAACCTGTAATTTTGCATGCAGATAGCTTATAGCTTTTAACCCCCAGGAAATTGCAAAAACTGACAATTCTTTTATTTTAACCCCCCAAAAATATTTAAAACCACCCAAAAAAGGCTTATTTAAAAATTGCAGGTTTTGAACTTTGGCGGCCGAACGGATTGACCTATCAAAAAACGGACACCACCACAACCTGCGGATTTTGCAAGCTCTACAACTTTGTACTTGTGACTTTTTTTGTATCTCGCTTCCTTTACCCTAAGGTAGCGCTAGATTTTTCAAATTCAGGCAATTTAGACGGATATTTTCGTGGTTTTTAATTTACTATTACTTTAAATTAGTATTTAAGGCTGGATATGTGGCACTCAATATGTTTACACATTACCCTTCACGAAAAAGTTAATAAACTAACATGTTTTAATAGTTAAACACTAAACAAAATTAAAAACCCTAATTGTTCTATACATGACAAACTTCATTATCGACTTACTCAGGTAATTTTAGATAAGCTAGAAACATGGAATTAGGCCTACATGTAGCTTGTCCATTGAAACCTCCAGGTAAATTGCAAAAAGGTATAATTTTTATTCAGAACCACTTATAAAAAAAAACAAAAATGGAGGAAATTTTGAATATGTCCAAGTAGAGCCTTTTAATTTTAGCTCTAATGGACGAACGGGTGGTCCTAACGATAAACGGAACACCACCACTTGCCAAGTATTTTAGACGATCTATAACTTTAACATTATTACGGTTTGTCTATCTCGTCTCCTTCAACCTTAGATAGCGCTAGATTAAAAAATTTCAACATTTTTTCGATGTTTTGTGTTTTTTTGTATTTATTATCACGTAAGCAGATTTGATGATTTAAAGCCATGGTCTTGGGGCGAAGCCTCCAACAGGGGTATGGAGCTATGGGTTAAGGAAGTGGGGCGGTAGGGGAGGTCTAGGAGGGGAGAGTATTGCAGATTATTTGTTTGGGTATATGAGATATAGCATGCATGTGCCTTGAGCCCTCAAATCATGTTAAACATTCCCAACCTATACTATTTCAATTCTCAACCCCTCATATTCAAATAACTGCTGATTTGTCTATTTTTTTTATAAGTAGTAGTATAATGTCGGTTCTGGGCCACTTAATTTGACACCACTTTCACTTGAGCTGGGTACCCGGGTCACCCACGGGTACTAACCACCCAATAGCGAACTGGTTGTGAATCCCCCCACAGGGGTCTGGGGACGGAGCCCCCAGCGAGCGAAGCGAGTATCAAGTATACACATTCCTATATAAAGAGGTCGATTCATGGCAACTTTTGTTTTGTACATTTATACAGCTACTATATTTTCGTTTATCATGATAGGTGTTTCGGAGTTAGGCTTTTGAACTAATTTGAACATTTTCTTTTCATCAGAAACAAATTTCAAATTCATGCGATTCCTTTTGTATTCAAAACATTTCACATAGACGGCGTTATTCTTCAGTTTGTAAAATTCTTTGTGAAAACTTGATGTGGCAGCCGCTCTTCTTAAAGTATTTGATTCTATATACGGTTTTAGCCAGGTCTTTTGTGTAAATTGAAGCACTCGGTTGATTTGAACAATTTTTATTCCTACTTCAAGTTGCTGTACAATCCAATAATGTGCAATGTAATTAGATTTATTTTCAAGTGTTGTCATCAACTTGGGATATTTGCCTCCTGGAGGAACCTCGAACCTTGGTAATAGAGGAAGGTCATAATGATGGTCGTGAAGGTGCCTAGGATACTCGAGGTCAAAGTCCAATATGTATCCGATATCACTGAACTTCGGGATGAAACATTAGAATCAACCCAGCAAAATCCACCACAAAGTAATGACATTGACATGGCGTATCCATAAAGGTTATTGGCGTCAAATTAGCCTAGGTAGACTGATTATTTAGTGGAGTTATAATTTTTAAGATGTTTGTTATTGGCTTTGACATAGCGTGTGACCGATTGTGTAAGCCCTCCTCGAACACAAGCGTCAACCATAAGAACTATGTCAATATCAGTTAAAAGTTGGAGTTCGCATTTAGTTTCCTTCATCATGGCTTGCCAAGCCAGCCCCAGAGATGTGAAGTAATATAAACAACCCAGTCCGTAAGCTAACAAACATGAATTTCTCAATTCCTCTATTACATCGCAAAGGAGAGTTACATCAAGTTTCACATAAAAATCATTATAATCTCCGAGCGTCGACATATTAAGTTCTCTACATCCCTTGACTGCATACTCATAATCTTCTGAATCTACTGGAGATTCATTGAGTTTACTGTAAAATAATTTCTGGTAGAGGTAATGCAGTCTCGTCAATTCGTGCAAGGGAATCTATATAGTCGTACGGGAACACCGCTTTTCCTAAAACCAGCTCCAACTTATCTTCTGGAACCAGCTTCCTCGTTTCAACTAAGTCATCCCTTTCCAGATTCTTAGAGAGTGTCATTAAACTGAATTGCATACACCTTAAGGAATCTATAAACATTAATTATATATATTTCACTTTCATTGTAAAACTAATACATTTTTCTGTCGTTTGAGCTAATACGTCAATTTGACCTTTGTCTTGTCAAGTTCAGGAATAATAAAGTGTGTGTCGTATCCACTTAAATTGTGTAACAACCGGTATAAAGTTAGGTAGCTTAAAGTTGATATTGCATGAGTTACAAGCTGCTCCTCTATAGGCTCCTGTCAAATGATCATGGTCACGCAATTTGATGTTGTCCTCAGTAAACTCCATTTTGCACAAGTAACAAGTGTCCTCCATTTGATGACATTGTTCTTGAAGGTCGGTGAGATTTTCCATAGGAACAATGTAACTGTAGAGGGTGGATACGTTTTCAGCAATATCATACAGATCATCAACAAATCGTGTTGCAGCTTGCTCCCAACGGTAAAGTTTTGGCTCCGTTGGAATATCGTATTGCCGAAAATGCTCTATGAAAGTGTCGATTTTACCAAAATACTATAGCTGTTTGGCTCGTGTTTTTGGCTCGCGTAAATTACAATAAAAATGCGATCCTAGAGATGGATATTCTTAAACTTTAGAACAGAATTGTTCAGACTTGGAAGGATAATTTTCACTGCTGCATGATCTCCAAAACGTTTAGAGTGTTCCGTCAGCAAACTAGACCTCCTCTATTAACAGGGAGATTTTTAAAACAGAAACATCTTTTAACCACTGCTATTGGAGAATTTCTTTTGGTAAGCTGATAGTGAATAAGCTTGGTTAAATATTTTATGTACACATAACGTGAAACAGTTTCATCTGTTAGTAGCAATAAATCAGTATGGTCAGTCAGCTCACGTGGTAACACTTTTAACGAGTACACATTGTTACTTCTGTCCAGTCCCAACACGTTAACAGATACACCTGGAACTACTATGGGCGCCCCCTGAGTCCTTTTTGCCCTTTGACCCCTGACGTCACGCCCCCTCCCCCTCCCCCACCCCCAGCCCTCCCCCTCCCCCTCCCCTCCCCACCCCTCCCCCCCTTCCCCTTCCCTCCCGGTCTCTCATACCACCTTACCTAACCTACATTAGGACCGTGTTGCCAACCTGGTTTTTTTCTGTGTAGCGCTACCAACCTATTTTTTTTTGTAATACTAGGTCACGCTAGATTATACTGATTGTTATATGTATATATTTATTAAGTCACGCTACTTTTATTTGCTGCGCTCGGCCCCCTCACTCTGTTTATATATCTTTTAATACCTTTCTTCTGTTAAAATGTATTAGTAAAATATGAAGTAGTACAAGGTGTATCAGAACAGACTGAAAACTGTGCATTTATAAAATAAAAGTTGATATTTGTTTGTAGTGATTTCTCTTTACGGTGGAAATCATACCTAGTAGATAATGTTATACCCATATCAGGTTCATCGCTCCTGTTTCAACTTGTCTAGAGCTGTCACTACTTGTTCAGTAGATATGACCCCTATAGAGCACTATAACTTATTTGCTATGCCAAACCTTTTAACTTGTAATACTGTTTCATTATATGCTTTTTAAAACTAATTTTATTTAAATTGTACCTTGTAAAAGTCCAAACTATGCAAAAAAGGGAAAATAATAAGTAATAAATTACAAACCAAAACGTTTATTTATACATTTTCTACTAGAACTATTAACAAAATGATATTCTTCTTAAACAAATTCTATTCCTTTACGGTTGCCGTGGTACACTAGAGACATCCTGGCAGCATCTCCTTTGTTGTAACTCTCGATGGCGGCTTCTGTGAGGATGATGAGGAATCGCCGTGGTAGATAGACGTTCAATAGTACATCGTCGCCTTCTATTCCTTTCACGGTTGCGCAGACAGCCTCGCCGTAGCGTGAATTTGTTTTTGCAAAATTGGTAATCTCGTACAGAGTACCAGGCTGGAGATCGTTAAGTCTGGTGAATCGAGGAGCGTTACAGTTGTTGAGGCGTCCTTTCAAATTGCTCATGTCCATTGTAGCTGTAGGTTCGAGATGGTGCTGCTACCACTGTCGCTGATAGAATGAAGAACTTCTGCGAGTAAGCCTTTTATACCAGTAAAGTGGGGGAAAAACCCATCCCCCAAGCATTAAAGGAACTTAGGAATTATTGATTATGATACTGAACAAGTTTCAACACGTTATTCAGGGCGCAAACCATTTTTGTTTTCCCATGATAAAAACAGAACACTGGCGAATTGGCGAGAGTCTTTAAGGACGGGTAGTTTTCCAAGTCCAGCACCAGACACGTTTAAAAAAACTCACTAATGTATTTTACCTTTTCTAGTCCCTTCACATACACCACTGAATCTTTGAAAATGATACACAATTGTCTGTGTAGCGCTTGAATGGTGACATCACCGTCCTGCCACAGTATGCCGTGATAGTGATTGGTGACCCATGTGCACTGTTTCTTGGTTTTTAAGTCTAGAGTAGCGTACGGATACGGGGATCTCACTGTCCAGTGTTGTAGAACTGTACCGTCAGCCGTGGCGACAGCAAACTCCTTAATTACAAACTCGTTGTGCGAGTCTTTAAACCCCTGGAAGTCGTCAAACAGCTTCATGACCGCCACCGCCCAAGGCCAGCACTAGAATGAGCAGGTGGTAGCAACCCCCACTACATAGTACCTTTTCAGACTCCAATTGCAGGAATTAGAAATAACAACACTCACTGTGTCACCAACCTAACTTTCTAAAATTTTATTTTGCAGCGTTGCCAACCTACCTTTTTGTAACTTTGGGGGAGTGTTTCCAACCTTTGAAAGGCGTTGCTGAATGTTTCATTTAAAACGTTTCTAACTGAACTGTTGGTATTTTCTTTTTAAATAGGGTTTCAAGCCTTGATTTTATTCTTTCGTTCTTGCCAAGTGAACATTTTGCAATTTTTTCTTTGCAGGTGTTGCCAAACTAACTATTAATATTTTACGGTCACACTGTTTCCAACCTAACTTTATTTCTGCTTGTTGTGGTCAACCTACTATTTGCATTTAAATAAATCTTTAGTAAAATTGTCAACTTTTATATTTCACAGTATTGGCATACTTACATTTTTCTCTCACAAAGAACCAACTTAACTGTTTGAATATTCTTTAAAGGGGGTTCAAACCTATGTTTTGTATCTTTCATTCGCAATAATGTCAACTTACATATTTGGAATTTTTCATTGACAATGTTGCCAAACTAACTTTATCCTGCTTGCTGTTGCCAATTTTACTCTTGGATTTCAAACATTTTTTTTATCTTTCATTCTCAATGTTGCTAACTTATATTTTGTAATTTTTTTTCCCAATGTTGCCAACCTAAGTATTTTGTGATCTTTCTTTCACGAAGTTGCCAACCTAGATTTTTGAAATTTTGCAGGGTTGCTAACCAAGCTTTTGTATAGTTTTTTGTGTATAGTTTCCTACCTAACTTCTGAATCTTTCGCTGTGTCGCCAACCTAAAATTCTAAAATTTTCTTTCTCGGAGTTGCCAAACTAGCTTTTTGTAACTTTGTTGTAGTGTTTCCAACCTTTTAATGTTTTTTTTTGCAGGCATTGGCAAGTTTGTCTTTCACAAAGTTTCCAACTTAACAGTTTGTATTTTCTTTAAGATTGGATTTCAAACATATATTTTTTTTATCTTTCATTCTCAATGTTGCTAACTTAATTTTTTGTTTTTTCTCCTTTCTAATGTTGCCTAACTAACTTTTGATGGTTTACTGTGACATTGTAGCCAACCTAACTTTTTTCCTACTTGTTGTTGACAACCTAAATGTATTTTTACTTCGCAGTGTATTTCTGTACTTTTTCTTTTAAGAAATGGCCAACAAAACTTTCTCTACATTCTCTTTCACACCTTTACTTACATAATTTTATTTTATGCAGTGTTTGCCAACCTAAGTAATTTGTGTTCTTTCTTTCTCAAAGTGGGCAACCTAGATGTTGTATGTTTTCGTTCTTAATGCCGACAATAAAATTTCTAATTTTTGGTCATAATGTTGCCAACATAACGTCTCAATCTTTTTTGCAGTCTTGCTAACATAGCTTTTTGAAATTTTGTTTCGTAGTGTTGTTAACCTTGCTTTATGTTTTTCGGTTTTTGTGCAGAGTTTCCGACTTAACTTCTGGATCTTTCACAGCGTCGCCAACATTACTTTGTGAAATTTTCTTTTGCAGAGTTGTCAACCTATATTTTTAGTGAATTTAGTATAGTGTTTCCAACCTTTTAATATTGGTTACATCCATTGGCAAACTAATTTTTACATATTTATTTCGCAGAGTTGGTAGTTTAACTATTATTTTGAACTTGTCACTACTACTTCTTGATAATGATCACTACTTCCAGATTGGCAGATTATTATTTCTATTACACAATTAATACGATTTTAACATACATTTAGTAGTTTGGGCATGTGTATTTATTGAATGAGAGTATTTTAGGGTATACACACTAAAATGTCTTATAATCTATTCTTATATTTTCCCATCAGTTAGTTATCTTTCCGGTTGTGAACAGATCGTTTTTGGCTAGTGAAGATTTGTCTTTTTATATGTTTTTTCCTACCAGCTTAACGTTTTTATTTTTACAGCAGCAGGACTTTAACTTTAGGGTTCAAATACTAACTGAAACCTAAAACGAGTTATTTTTTCTGAAATAATATTTTAGAAATATTTTAAATCTATTTTTAATAGTAAGTTTTATAATTTCTACAATTAGTTTAGTTTTTTGTTTATAAACTTTGTAAAATTTCATTGCAAATTAGATTGTTGCGTTTAGGTTCGGAAAGCTACTTAACGGTCTTTGTTTTCTATCGAACTTCTAGGCTATCTGATCTGACTTTATTTTGCTGATTTTAAACATTTTATGTAAGAGTTTAACACTTAAATGAGATTTACCTGAAATATAACATTTTAATGCAAGACATAAACAATTTATAATACCGAAGGTATAGTTTTCATAAATAAATATTTTTTGTAAGCTTTTTTTATAAATGACATTGGAAATTTGATTTTAAGCGCATTTTAAGGTGGAATTTGATATTTCCAAGTGAGATACCATTCGTAACCTCACAGATCGTGTTCTCATTGGGCTTATTTTAAATTTGTTGATAACTAAGTAAACCTAAAGCCGGATTTACTTCAACAAGTATTTAGAGTCTTGTGACAAAACTGTCTGATGCATAAACTTACAGGTAAAATATATTTCCAGTCGTAAACTTTAATTAACGTGTATTTACTATAGCCTTTTATTTTTAACGTTTGGTATCTTGCCTTATATATTTGTATTTACATGTTGAACTTGTCATTTAATCCTCGGACATGGTTCCATGAGTTATCTTAGTAGATTCTTATTTGACTGATCGAAAAAACACATGATACAGAGAATTATTAGTGGTAGATATTAACTTGAATTATTAAAATGTGTCAGATTCATCAAAATCGAAAAAAGTTACCCTACAGATATAAAACGTACGCTAATATTTGTTCAAACAATTGAAAATTGTGTGGGTTAGTTGAATTTATGATAACCAGGTTTATCAAAACGACTAAAATCAAACACAATACAATTACATCTAAAACAAAGTATAATTATTTTAAAAGGTGAACTGTCGAAACAGAACCAGGTGCTTCAAACCAGCCAAAAATATAAACATTTGACTCAGTTTATTTTATTGTTTTTACAACAAAGTACTTGGAGTGTTGACAGTTAAATATTCGCCCCTAGTAAATAATTGACTTTGTATCCAGCCCTATTCGAATCTCCGTATTTCCCTTGTTGTGATAAACGGGTTTTCCTTTCAAATTCCAAATAGCAAAAATTGAATGTAAGAAATAATCATCATCATTTTTAAATGAGGCTCCGAAAGCTAACTTGTTCTAATCTCATTTCGTATTAACCAACATGAAATTAGATTGCAACATATTTTGTTGATGAAGTATAAAGATTCGCCTTAATTATAGATGTGCAGGGCCGTTGCTAATGTTATTTTATACTTAAACTTCACATATTTACAAATGAACATTTTAGTTTATAAACTAAACATAATATTTACAACAAAGTATCTATTTGAATAGAAAATAACCAGGTACATATGAACAGCAAAAATATAAAACTTGGACAACATATCTTAAATTGCTACTTAAGGCAATGTATTATTATTTTTACCAATACAGTCTTAGGGTCATTAGTAAAAACTTAACTAAACGGTTGAACTGTCTTTTGGTTGACTTTATAAATTGTTTTATTACCTACGTAAATGGATTCAATATAATGGATTCAATTTAATATAAATGTTTCATTTACCAAGAGTCAACACATATATATTAGTATATTATATTTTAGTTCTTGGGCCCCGGAAACAAATTCCACGATATAAGCATCGGGGCCATACTTGGCCAACTCGTTGGTCATCTGGGAGGGCCGCTTTACTATTAAAAATAGTTTTTAAAATATTTCTAAAATATTATTTCAGAAAAAATAACTCGTTTTAGGTTTCAGTTAGTATTTGAACCCTAAAGTTAAAGTCCTGCTGCTGTAAAAATAAAAACGTTAAGCTGGTAGGAAAAAACATATAAAAAGACAAATCTTCACTAGCCAAAAACTATCTGTTCACAACCGGAAAGATAACTAACTGATGGGAAAATATAAGAATAGATTATAAGACATTTTAGTGTGTATACCCTAAAATACTCTCATTCAAAAAATACACATGCCCAAACTAATAAATGTATGTTAAAATTGTATTAATTGTGTAATAGAAATAATAATCTGCCAATCTGGAAGTAGTGATCATTATCAAGAAGTAGAAGTGACAAGTTCAAAATAATAGTTAAACTACCAACTCTGCGAAATAAATATGTAAAAATTAGTTTGCCAATGGATGTAACCAATATTAAAAGGTTGAAAACACGATACTAAAGTCACTAAAAATATAGGTTGACAACTCTGCAAAAGAAAATTTCACAAAGTAAGGTTGGCGACGCTGTAAAAGATCCAGAAGTTAAGTCGGAAACTCTGCACAAAAACCGAAAAACATAAAGCTAGGTTTCGTGAAAGAAAGATCACAAAATACTTAGGTTGGTAACATTGGGAAAGAAATATTACAAAATATAAGTTAGCAACATTGAGAATGAAAGATAAAAAAATATGTTTGAAATCCAATCTTAAAGAAAATACAAACTGTTAAGTTGGAAACTTTGTGAAAGACAAACTTGCCAATGCCTGCAAAAAAACATTAAAAGGTTGGAAACACTTCAACAAAGTTACAAAAAGCTAGTTTGGCAACTCCGAGAAAGAAAATTTTAGAATGTTAGGTTGGCGACTCAGCGAAAGATTCAGAAGTTAGGTAGGAAACTAAGCAAAAAAAAAACTCAATACAAAAGCTTGGTTAGCAACCCTGCAAAATTTCAAAAATCTAGGTTGGCAACTTCGTGAAAGAAAGATCACAAAATATTTAGGTTGGCAAACACTGCACAACATAAAGTTGGGTTAGTGAAAATGTGAAGAGAATACTCAGAAAGTTATTTTGGCCATTCTGTTAAGGAAAAATACTTAAAGACGCTGAGAAATAAAAATAAAACCTTTAGGTTGGCAACAAGTTTAGGAAAAGAGTAAAATTGGTAACAACAAGCAGGAAAAAGTTAGTTTGGCAACATTGTCAATGAAAATTTCCAAATATGTAAGTTGACATTATTGCGAATGAAAGATAGAAAAAATAGGCTTGAACCCCCTTTAAAGAATATTCAAACAGTTAAGTTGGTTCTTTGTGAGAGAAAAATGTAAGTATGCCAATACTGTGAAATATAAAAGTTGACAATTTTACTAAAGATTTATTTAAATGCAAATAGTAGGTTGACCACAACAAGCAGAAATAAAGTTAGGTTGGAAACAGTGTGACCGTAAAATATTAAGAGTTAGTTTGGCAACACCTGCAAAGAAAAAATTGCAAAATGTTCACTTGGCAAGAACGAAAGAGAAAAATCAAGGATTGAAACCCTATTTAAAAAGAAAATACCAACAGTTCAGTTAGAAACTTTTTAAATGAAACATTCAGCAACGCCTTTCAAAGGTTGGAAACACTCCCCCAAAGTTACAAAAAGGTAGGTTGGCAACGCTGCAAAATAAAATTTTAGAAAGTTAGGTTGGCGACACAGTGAGTGTTGTTATTTCTAATTCCTGCAATTGGAGTCTGAAAAGGTACTATGTAGTGGGGATTGCTACCACCTGCTCATTCTAGTGCTGGCCTTGGGCGGTGGCGGTCTTGAAGCTGTTTGCCGACTTCCAGGGGTTTAAAAACTCGCACAACAAGTTTGTAATTAAGGAGTTTGCTGTCGCCACGGCTGACGGGACAGTTCTACAACACTGGACAGTGAGATTCCCGTATCCGTACGCTACTCTAGACTTAAAAACCAAGAAACAGTGCACGGGTCACCAATCACTATCACGGCATACTGTGGCAGGACGGTGATGTCACCATTCAAGCGCTACACAGACAATTGTGTATCATTTTCAAAGATTCAGTGGTGTATGTGAAGGGACTAGAAAAGGTAAAATACATTAGTGAGTTTTTTTAAACGTGTCTGGTGCTGGACTTGGAAAACTACCCGTCCTTAAAGACTCTCGCCAATTTGCCAGTGTTCTGTTTTTATCATGGGAAAACAAAAAAGGTTTGTGCCCTGAATAACGTGTTGAAACTTGTTCAGTATCATAATCAATAATTCCTAAGTTCCTTTAATGCTTGGGGGATGGGTTTTCCACCACTTTACTGGTATAAAAGGCTTACTCGCAGAAGTTCTTCATTCTATCAGCGACAGTGGTAGCAGCACCATCTCGAACCTACAGCTACAATGGACATGAGCAATTTGAAAGGACGCCTCAACAACTGTAACGCTCCTCGATTCACCAGACTTAACGATCTCCAGCCTGGTACTCTGTACGAGATTACCAATTTTGCAAAAACAAATTCACGCTACGGCGAGGCTGTCTGCGCAACCGTGAAAGGAATAGAAGGCGACGATGTACTATTGAACGTCTATTTACCACGGTGATTCCTCATCATCCTCACAGAAGCCGCCATCGAGAGTTACAACAAAGGAGATGCTGCCAGGATGTCTCTAGTGTACCACGGCAACCGTAAAGGAATAGAATTTGTTTAAGAAGAATATCATTTTGTTAATAGTTCTAGTAGAAAATGTATAAATAAACGTTTTGGTTTGTAATTTATTACTTATTATTTTCCCTTTTTTGCATAGTTTGGACTTACACAAGGTACAATTTAAATAAAATTAGTTTTAAAAAGCATATAATGAAACAGTATTACAAGTTAAAAGGTTTGGCATAGCAAATAAGTTATAGTGCTCTATAGGGGTCATATCTAATGAACAAGTAGTGACAGCTCTAGACAAGTTGAAACAGGAGCGATGAACCTGATAAGGGTATAACATTATCTACTAGGTATGATTTCCACCGTAAAGAGAAATCACTACATACAAATATCAACTTTTATTTTTTAAATGCATAGTTTTCAGTCTGTTCTGATACACCTTGTACTACTTCATATTTTACTAATATATTTTAACAGAAGAAAGGTATTAAAAGATATATAAACAGTGTGAGGGGGCCGAACGCAGCAAATGAAAGTAGCGTGACGTAATAAATATATACATATAACAATCAGTATAATCTAGCGTGACCTAGTATTACAAAAAAATAGGTTGGCAGCGTTACACAGAAAAAAAACCAGGTTGGCAACACGGTCCTAATGTAGGTTAGGTAAGGTGGTATGAGAGACCGGGCGGGAAGGGGAAGGGGGAGGGGGAGGGGGGAGGGGAGGGGGAGGGGAGGGGGAGGGGAGGGGGAGGGGATGGATGGGAGGGGAGGAAGGGGAGGGGGAGCGGGCGTGACGTCAGGGGTCAAAGGGTAAAAAGGACTCAGGGGGCGCCCATAGTAGTCCTGGATTAAGTTTTTTAAAACGTCCTATATCAGACAATGACACTGGGTAGTTTAATCCATTAAATTTAAATCTAACTTTTATTTCTTGATATCTGCTATTCGGTCGTTCAGGATGTTGAACACTTTCATGAACAAGAAATTTTGCCAACATGGAATATCTGAAACATTAATCATTGTTTTTGAACATTAATACATGATTTTGTATCTTTAATTTTTGATGTAAATGGAATAAAACTGCTACCACGGTCACTGTATCCACGTTTATGAACTCGTAAATCCAGGTTATTTACATTGAGCAAGGACAATCCGGATCCACGAGCTTCATGTTCAGTCATTTTAAGCACCATTTCTTGTAAACAATCATCAACTATTTCATCTTAATTTGACGTCTCCATGATAGTTCGGTTTCTAGAAAGAAACCCTCGGGTGGATATTTCTCCTTTTACATTATTAAATGTTGTGTCCAATAGTAATTCAAATCGAATTAAATTAAAACGGTTAAGTTCATAATTTAATTTTGCAATAATAACATCTCTAACGAGAGTCAGATATATTTGTAGTTCAAGTGTATTGTTGTTATTTATTCTATAATGTCGAGTGACAGATCTCTCAAACGCCTCCACTAAAACTTCGACCCCCAACGTTGCGCCTTCGTTTGCAGTCCATGTAGATTTAGAGGGTGACGACTCATCTTCAGGATCCACTGAGTCTTGTTTGCTAGGAGGTGCATATGAAATGACGCTTGGTCTGCTCTGCGGTGTAGAGTTTTCAGTGTCAGCAAGTATGTGTAAAAAATCGAGATGATCTTCACAACTGGATAATGCACTATCAGTAGAATAATGGTAAATTTCACAGTGATATATATATATATAATTCTCATTTATGAAATCTTCATTACAACGTTGACAGTAGTATATTGTGATTGAATACATTTCTCAGTGTGTTTTAGACTGCTGTAGAAGTAGTATTGAGGGCTATTTTGTGCATTTTATAATTTTATAGCAAATGCTGACCTCAGCATTGAATTACTATAGGTTTATTTTTTTGCTACCATCAGCACTTTCATTGCCATTGGTCCATTCATTTGAACAGTAAACATGAATAAAATTATAAATTAGTATTGACATAAGCTTACTAACTTCAACATAACAATGGAGCAGCCTATACAGGTCCCAGATATAACCTCCACAACACCACATTTTCTATTATCATCATCACCCACAGCAAGACAATAAATTGAAGATCAATCAGTAGAGTTTAATGTTGTATCAAGCAGAACAAGTATCCAATCCAGAGAAGTAATGGATGCATTAGAAAGATTAGTAGGGATAGATTATGTATCAGATGATGATATCATTGCTGAACAATAACCCCTTTATACAGTTGTAAAACATATTCAGACAGCCGTTTTAACGGCTACCATTTTTTCACTCGTTTATTACACTCAGCTTGTATTTTTTTTGTTTAAGGAAAAAACATTGCGAATTCGGCTGAGTTTTAAAACGATTGAAATAATTGGTGACCTTGAAAAAGGCCGTTTGAAATAGACTTGTATAATTAAACGCTCAAGTATGCAACGCCATCATCGTCTTCTTCACCACCAGAACCATCGAATAGTCTCCGCCTTGCATCGGGAACATCACGTAGGACTGGAGTCGTATTTTCGTCCTCATCTTCGTTCAGGAGATAAAATTCAATACTATCGGCGACTGACTCCAGATAATCCTCGTGAAGCACAAATGCTAGTACATCTTCTTGTTAGAGACGTCTAGTGGTTATGATGTGGTGTTATCTAAATTGCTCAGGTCTTCTGAGTCGCTAGTAACTTCATTCTCCTCCACATCTTCCTGTAAGACATTTTCAATTATTTCTTCTATTTGCTTCCAGTAGTGAGGGATGTCAAGTGGTGCCATGGTGGTAGATAGGATATGAATGAACAGTGACCACTATTTACCTTTATTTATAAGGGGAATTTTGTGATGAGCAAGCAATAACAAAAACAACGAATAAGATTATTAGGGTTTAGTCAGTAAAAAAAGTGCCGAGCTATGGTATAAAAAAATAAACACAGGTTTTTATCTCAACGAATTTATGTATATATTTAGACACTCAGGCATACTTAATTTAATAAACTGTAATTGTTAGTTGAGGTACAATTACGGAACTACCATGTGTTTTGTACAACTAAAAAGAGTAAAAACCATGCTTGGTGATTATTAATTTTATTATGAATGATATTTATCTTTTGGACAATCTACTCACCTTATTTAATAAACTGGATCATATCCGGTTTTGTCAAGAATGCACACAAAATACACATAAACAAAGTTGACGTCACAAACTTACATAAAACCACACTATTTACATAAACAACCAAATAGAGCAGCAGTCTGACGTTTCGCCACAACACGGTGTTAACGTGCGGCGTTTTCAAGTTTATCCCTAGCGTCACGGTCGCGCAACCGTTGCGATCGCTTTACCACGACTCGTGGTCACCCGGCAGTCGGCACTGATACTGTATAGAGCCTCAGCAACCCTCCACTAGTCGCATTCTTGAGTAATCTCAGTCGTCTAATAAGTTAGAATACGGAGGTAGAATGTATCGGCCACAGAGGAGAGCGTTCAACCCTTCTCGCTGTTTGATGGGGAAAGATCTCGTAGACCATGTTGCTAGGTAAATGTCACAGATGAATGTGATCAACTCTACAGAACGCTTATATTTATAGTAATAACTACTGCATATTCAGCAGTCTCTTACAATGCTTTTATTATTTTCAAAGTCAACTTAACAAACAAAAATATATACTTTTTCGGAATACAAATAATTGTTGAAACTAGAGTTGTAAATATTAATTCAGCCTACAGCTTGCTTTATCGGTTTATTTCATCTCATGATATACTTCGTTTGTAAAAGGCAACACAGTTAGCACACTTTGAGTACTAAAACGAGCGAATCAATTGTTGGCCTTTACACTGTGAGTACTAAAACGAGTGAATCAATTGTTGGCCTTTAAAAAAACCGTTATTGAATTCTCCGCCAAGATTTACGACTGGACTCGACCGCTGTTGACTTTAAGGAAAGCTACACAATGGAGGTTTAGTATGTTGTAGGGTTGGCATAATATACCTTGTTTGTGAAATACAACAGAGTTAGCACACTGTGAGTACTAAAACTAGTGAATAAATTGGTGACCTTGAAAAAGGCCATTTCTGAGCTACTGATCCAATCTAGACGCACTCCCTTATCGCCTTTGCCCATTCGCCTTTGCCCGCTCTTTGAAATATTAAGTATGACCCAGTTTTTGGTATTGGCTGCAAATATCCAGGCAGATTTACCTTTAGGATTCTACCGCTGTTTTCCAAAATTACTTTGTGCTCTTTAGTTTGTAAGAGTTTAAATTTTTTGGAAGCTTGCAATCTTCGGAATTTTCCCTCCTGAGCAATAGTTTGAAAGTCGAAACTAGATGCTGGCGGCTTTTTCTCTGCAGAGTTGTGTTTAGCGCAGAACTGGTCTCCTAATTTGCAGAAGACTCCACACATTTCACCCTTCTTTGGTCCTCTCTTAAATGGTGGGTACACTTGGGCGCATTTCTTACCCGCGGTGTCTTCCTTAATCTTATTCTTGGTGTGCTGGAGGATGAAGTTCTCTTCGGTATGAAGGGGTCATGTTTTAAAATAAATGTCCTAGTCTCTTCATCCAATGACTCTGCTGTCGGGTGTCCAAAGCGCAGTGGACTTGGCAGCGAAACCGCGCTAGTGTATGTAGACGGTGCGTCCGGCGGATCGAAGATAGCCTTCACCTTATTCTCTGCCAGAATGGTTTCTACAGCTGCAGAAGTATCAGAAGAGTCCATGACTTGGTGATCAAATCAGCAATCAGCTCAGAGGAGGAATGAAGAATCTTCGCACTACTCTCTCATTATATAGGCTTTGCTGACACAGCACTCTTCTCCTATTAATCAGTTGCATTTAAGTACTAAAGCTGGTGGCCTTAAGAAAGGCCATTTTATGTCCCAATCTTTGTCCGACTGTAGCTCTCTGATAGAAACGTGCAAATGTTTGTGTTTGAAAAAACAAAACATTTTATGCTTTACTCCAAGCTATGACTGTTAAGCCCCATAACATTTATTTTTAGCGCATTGAGCAAACTATGTTGACTTAATAACGACAAATTTCTCGGTCAAAATATATTATTTTGAGTCGGCAACTACGTACCATACAGATTACCAACACCCAGTATCTCATGGGACTTATAATACAACTTGGCAAATGCATAAGTTCAAAAAGGATTGAAAAATATGGTGGCCTTTAAAAAGGCCGTTTTTGAGATGATCTAGTGACGAACCCATTTAGCCTTCCCTCTGGGGTACGAAGGGTCCTCCCCCAGCCTGTGTATCTTCAGATACGTCGACTTCCATGGCCACTCCATTCTCTGTGGTAGGCAAAGTCTCGTTAGCTCCAAGGAACCAACCTCCTGCAGAGTGGCCTCACCATCCTGGCGTACAAAAAACAACAACTCGTAGAGGCCGGGCTTCGTCCGCCACAACCGTCGATTTTGCTCGCCATGGCGTAGTTGCCCAAGTCGAGTGTAGAATCGCCACTCCAGCCTCTGAAGCCTTCGCCGTGGAGTTGCCGTGACCAAGTCCTTTACAGTGGCAGGATTGCTCCTTGACACTGGTGTCGGAGCTGAACAGTCTGAAGAGAAGTGCACACGCCTCTGCGAGGCTCCTGGACGTTGACGAGGCGGCCGGAGTGACGATATCGGTGCTTGTGGAGTCCGTCGCTCAATCATCTCTGTGAAGATTTCTTCCGCCGTAGTTTCCATCTTCTCTCCTTAGCCCGTTGTTGTTTTGTGAGGTTCCAGTGGGCGGGAAAGTCCCTGGCCCACTGATGCTGCTTTAGGGCGCTTGGGCCCTCTTCAGCCGTTCTCCTGAGCCCCACTAATTAGTCTCTCAGGTGTGCCGCTACGTACCGCACAGTATACGCTGCAGGTCTCCTGTTGGTGCGCACTAATAACACTGACTCAGCGTTTTATTGAGATAGGCCATTTTTATTATCTTATGTCCCAGTCCAAGCGTTTAGCCCTTTGAAAAATCTATGTTGACGGAGTAACGATCAAAATTCTCGGTCAAACCTTATCATTTGAAGTCGGTAACTTATACTGTACCGCACCAAATACCAAAATACATTATTGAAATCTTATGGGGCTTAAAATAAAACTTCACTACAGCAGGACTAAGACTAGTGTTGGAAAACAAAATATGTGTTTTACGCTAATGGGTGTCAAACGATTGAAATTTCTGGTGGCCTTTAAATAGGCCGTTTATATAAGTGTCATTGTTTAAACTGACATCCACTTGACGGTGACACGCCGACGTCGTTGCCGATCTTCAATGTAGGAGATCTTCAATGTAGGTCTTGAATGTAGGTCTTCAATGTCTCGTCTGGTGGCTCCATCACACCATTCGGCAGGTAAGTTCTAAAGACAAAGTTGCGGTGGCGCAACAAAAGCTCCCGCGAAGGCTTGTCCCATCCGAGCAGACGATTAAGTCCCGGCTGCAGTTTCCACAGGCGGTGAAGATTGAATCCAGGGAATGCCGGTTCGAAGCTTGGCCGATGATTCTCCCTTGGTTCAACAATAGCAGGGATCTGGGCCGTATAGTTCTTCTCAGGTTCCAGATCCTTCGTCTTGTCCGAGAGAGTTTCTCTAAGTAAAGAGAACTGTTCCCGTGCACAAGTCGATATGTTTTCCCGTCGAGGCATTACATCAACGGACTCGCTCTTTGACGCTGGTGTTGGAGCCGGGAGTTGACGAGGCTGCCGTGTCACGGACACGCTCTTTGGGGCTGGTGTTGAGCTGGACGCTGACGAGGCTGCCGGAGTGATTACCGAGGTGTGACACCGAGGGGCCTGGAGCTGAAAAGCTAGAATGATGGATCCCAACGAGGCATGTCAACCATCTTAGGCCGGGTCTGCTTCCTGAACATGTTGTAGTTGCGTCCATAGCGAAAGGGTGAGCAGAAGTGTTTCGCCTAACAACAATGGTATACTCATTAGCACAAGCCGGGTTCTCATAGGTCAATCAGTTCAACCAATGAGGTGAGGTTATTTTCTGCTGACTCGGTGGACAATTTGATAAAACCTGGACGTTCGTTCCACTCGAATCATTCAGCATGCAGACACGGGACCAGTCCAGAGCAGCTCCAGAGAAGCGGGCACAGCGGAGATCACCGGAGAGAAGCTGAACGTCCACGGAGGTCTTCTAGTACCGCAATCCCTGCAGTGGTACCCCGGGCATGGAACTTCTGTGATATAGCAAGCACCACAAACGTAGGTCTCACTTGCTATCGACCGGTTTTTCTACGCTGATCTCCGCCGGGTCCCGAGGAATTCAACATCTTCTGCGTTACACAAGGCCTGAGAGAAGTCCCCCTGTGTGGTTAGCACTGCTCCGGCCGTTGGGTGAACAGTGTGGTGGGCAATGGATCTGGCCCATGTCAATCGTTTAAATCAGTGCTGATCTCTTATTCTTTCTGTACTATCCTTTTTTCATGGCTTCGCTGGTTTCCCACTAACACTAACACAATTTGTTGAATCTTACAAGTTAAACTCTGTACCTTACCGGATTCCCATCACAACCCCAAGAAAACCCAGGTGGTTCGCGCAGTGTGTAGTTCTGTGGTCCACCCATACCCTAACCAGTTCAATCGGTCGGCTGGGCAAACCGCCACGAATGAACTGACTTTTCTTGACTGGTTGGCATGGGCAATGCACCACAGTCATGATCCTTTTTTAAGTACTAAAATAGACTTGAACACGTTTGAACATGTTAGGAGAATACTAATTATAATTAGTTAAAGTCACCTAAACATCCTTAGCGACAACTGAATAAACATTTAGCTTCGTACCGTGAAAGTTCAAAAATTGAGACTTATAAAAACGGCCAATGTATAGGCCACTAAAATGAAGGTAGTTAAATAACAAAGTACTAAATATGTTGAATAACCTCCTGCAAAACATACCTAAAACATTCGTAGCGACAACTGGATGGACTGGCCAAATTTAATTACCAGATTTTTCAATCGTTTGACACTCAGCAATCGCCAAATTCATTTTCAAACCTCTCCCACGACTTCTAATAGTTTCGGAACGAATATAAATCCACCCGTTTTGACATTACCTCACATACGATGACGTATGTGTGTCGTCGCACCATTATGTCATCACCGTGACGTCATCACACCCTCTCGTCACACATACGTTATCACTCAAACGTCACTTCTGATTATAAAACCGCTGAATTTACAGCTGTCCCAGCTCTCCCATTTCGCCTCTACTATGTTATGATTCTAGAAACGGAAAACATATGATTACTAATAGTCTAAAAACCAACTAGGTACTTAATAACTGTAATAAAATAACTGCAGTTAAATTAAATTAAAAAACAATAAGCAACTAGTTAGATACTAACTAAGAATGTGACATTTCAATGTTTTAAGCAAGTTTATATTCTAGTTTATGTTAAATATTGTTTCCTTAACGGTTTTTATGACGTTTAGTTTATTGTTTTTTCAAACATAAATTTTCATTTTCCCAGAACCTAAAAATCGTTTTTAAGTAATCTCCACCTGTCTGCTCCTCATGTACTGTATGGCCACACAATTTACTACATTTTAATTGAATCGTATGCAGTTTCAATTATATAGGTCCTCTTGTTTTTGACAAATTTGTATATGTTTAATTTTATGAGTTTGCTACAAAAATAATAATAACTGCATATCTGAGGAAACACACTATCTTGTAAAAGTGGTAAAACAAACAAGTTTAGAATCCGATAAGAACAGTCCCTCAAAATAAGTACCAATATGTTTATCGATAAATTAATTTCACTTTACAGTTATGAAGTTGGGAATTCTAAATTGCTTGGCTTATCTCGTCTCAGCCAATTACATTGTCATTCCCCCTCGGATTTGTAGCGCATGTTGGGTAAACTCTGTAATCCCTACACTTGTTTATTTAATCGAACCTGGCCCTATGTATTGCATTATTGAACATGACTCGTGCAACAGTTTCACATCCATCCACCAGTTTTATTTAACCATCAACCTGGGTATTTATATTGCTTACTATTCTGGATTCTTTTTTTGATTTGGAAACAAAATATGGAATATAAGCTTATTAAAGTTTAAAATACAAATAGATAGTAAATTGTTGTTCGATTGTATATTTTTTATATAAACTCTTTGAGTTAAACATACCTGTTCTATTTTATTTTATTCATTCAAATTACAACAATCATAACGTAATTTGATTTACAATCAGCTAACTTAATTTAAATATAAGTTCTTAATAATACAAATTAAAATTTATAATTAATAATACAATTATAATAGTTTTAGTGACAAGTGAGCTATGCAAAAATAAATAAATTGTGATCCCCATGCAAAGCCAAAGCAAAAGTTCAACCAAGGCAACGGGACAATGAGTTCCGTGAAACAAATTTAAATTATGAAATATCAATAAGTATGATGTAACAATTAATAACAAGTGATAAACTATAAAATTGTATAATATAATGTAGTAGTAATAATAATAATAATACTGTAATATACCGGGTGTCCCACGAAGAGATCGCTATTTTAGAATTAATTAACCAGACGTATCGAACACGCTACAAATTTGAAACTCTTACAGTTATAATAAATACATATGTAAACAAAGTACCCCCGAGTCTCATTTGGTTCTGATTAATCAGAACAAAATGGCGGAACATCAAAATAATGGTGCGTTTTCCTTAAAGTATTTTTATTTGCAAAACCATTTCTAATTCTTGATTCTTGATTCTTGATTTTTAATTCTTGATTTTTTCAATTTTATGAAGTACTAAATAAAATTACAGAAATTAAAGAGATAGGAAAGTGGTAAATCATAAATGAAATTAATTTGATTCATACCCCTTCATTCAAACTGATGTCCATCAATCGCTATGCACTAATGGCAATGAAACAAAAATCAGTCATAAGTGTTTTTGAAAAATTGCCGAGGTATCAACAACAGTTCCTCTTCAATCAACCTCATTAATTCATCATCTATCGAAATGTAGTGAGAATAAACCTTTTCCTTCAATAATCCCCATAGGGCATTGCATTATGGTGGTCCCGGGCTTAAGTTTCACCGTGCGGGTTATGTTAATAGTTCACTCTTCCATAGGAAATTCACTAATAACGGGGTCCATTGCGTAGAGGCGACTGGCCCCGATTGTGTACAGGGTTGGCAAGACTTCCCCCCCCCCCTCTCATTCACCGCAACTTCAGGGGCCCATACACGATCCAACCCGGTTGGGAGTTCTTCCCAACCCGGTCGGGAGCCAGACCGGGTTGGGCTGCGGTTGGATCGTGTATGGCGACGACAGTTCCCGACAATTGTTGGGACGGACCGGATTCTCCCAACATTTGTTGGGATTCTCGGCCGTAAGAGATCACTAAACCCACTTAGCTGTGGATATCTCGGTAGTGGAACTTACGTGTACTTTCCCTTAAACCGAAGACGCTTGCCGTTATGCTGGTGAGACGTCCCCTGACCCCTACTATTTCTGTACGGTCTAATTCCCAACTTCACAGAAACTTAACAACCCGCTTTGTCGGTTAGCCTGTGTGTTAAGTGGTTTGTCTGATCAAAGGCAACCTTGCAGCTGAATATCCCCTTTGAAGCGGCTAACGTCATCTCAGATGCTTCCGACTGCATCTTTATTATTGTCATACTGTCTTTGAACCACTGTTAAATCGCAAATTGATTGGTAACTGACAGAGCAACACTTAAAAAATGTAACGTACTTATTTTACTGCGGTGTATTGGATTTTAGATTGTATGAACTTATAAATTTACTTGCATTTCACCTTAGGAGGTACTGCCTAATTTATTAGCTCAAATACTTGTAATCCCTTTCATATTTTTGTTTTAAAAATTGTAGTACAATATCAAGTGTCTAGTTCAAAAAAAGGTTAGAATTTTTGGAACCGTTAGTACCTAAGTATAATATAACTGCATAATTTGTTTACGTAAAGTTCGTATACATGATAGTTGGTTAAGGGATAAATTAAAAAAAAATCAACAAATTAAACTTATATAGTAATACACCTCATTTTAGCCGGTAACAGATCATGATCAATTGAGTCGAATGCTTGAGAATCGCCTATCAAGTGATAAATCTGTGCTGTAGAGTTTTTTATCTTTGGCTTCAATCAAATCACTAAACAAACTGGAATATCCCAAATGAATGGTTAAAAGGTAGATCACTAATGCCAATCACTTCGGATCCACCGTTTTAAAACTAGAGGTCAAAGGTTGAAATCTTT
Source organism: Allygus modestus (assembly GCA_963675035.1). Lineage (NCBI taxonomy): Eukaryota > Metazoa > Arthropoda > Insecta > Hemiptera > Cicadellidae > Allygus > Allygus modestus. Next base: position 62,852,448 of record OY776113.1, read on the forward strand.
GCTGAAAACTAAATAGGGTTCGATTTAAATTAACTGCTGTGCTAAAACTGTCATAGTCAATACAAATCATACGTCCAGTGTTTCTATGGTATCAATATTTTTTATCAAATTGGGATATTATTTTATTTTATAAAATCGGTATTCTGAAATTGGTTAATAAATTCTACAAACAAATTACTGTATAGAGATGACACTGATCAACCATTAATATTCCTTTATTTGGTGTTTGCCTCGGATCACCGATCGCATAGTACGAGGTTTATTTACCTTAATCCCGTCTAATGATCCACACTTTGATGTAAATTATGGCCAATTCCAACCTGCTTCATTATCTAGCCCGAAGAGTAAAACTAATTCACGGCTTCTTCGGAGCTATAGTTCCAAGTCTTCAGGAGCTAGGCAGGGTTGAAAACGGTCACCATTTACAGCGACATGTAGACCGTTTGACGTTATTAGGATGAATAAACCTCTTGTGACATTAATTCCCTGGGATTTTAAAACAACCGAAAGAACATTACGCGTTAGTAGACTAAAATATAATTTCGTTTTTATATTCATGACGAAACTGGCACTGTTCATTGTAAGAGGTTCGCTCTGTGAGGTGCTCGACCTCCTGTCCCCTAAGAGGCATAATGAGCTTGCTAGCTAGCAGACACTATAGACACTGTTTCGGTTCACATTAAATAAATTTTCATCTCGCTTATTTTCAAACTATGTTTGAGGTCTCGTCCTTCCTGAGTTTCTAAAATGTTGAAACACAAGCTTCTTTGCATTACATTTTCAATATAAAATCATAGTTTGGACAGTAAATATATTTATCTGAAATAACTTTTTACATATTTATGATGTGTTACATAAGATATTTTAAAACAAATACAATACAATATTTAAATATTTGTGATTGCAATCTCGTAAAACGGATTACAAAATAGTATTCTATAATGTTATAAAACCTAACTCAAATGAGGATTCTCAATCCAGTATGCTCATCCTCTCCCTCGCAGTAAATAAAATTGCTCTTCTCCGTTTCACTTGTTCCTTGTACAGTTTAAATTTAATTTATATTGATATAAAAAATTGCAAGGAAACTCCAAAGATCACTTCTCTTTGCTCGAGCGGTGTAAGCCGATTTGCATTTTCGTTGCTGCAACCAGGCATAAATTAGAAGCGCTTAAATTTTACTGTTGAATAATGACAGAACAGCTATATCGGAAATTGTAACCATACATAGTTTATAACAGATGAATAAATGTTCATATGTTCTGCATTTTTTAATTAGTGTCACTTATTCATTAACAGATTTCAGAAGTAAATTACTAATAGAACTGTTTCTAAGGTCTATATAGACTTACCAATAGGATTAATTGGTTTAACGACGAAAAATCACTTTTCGCGTTCTAAAGAAACGATTTAATGTAACGCTCTAAATTTTCTATTTATTTAATGAAATAGAAAATATAGATTCGTTTCTACACCCTGAATAAACCTACGTATAATCTAAGCCTAATCATTTGGTTACTTCAAATCTACTTTACAATTTTCTAAAATATTGATTGTAGAGGGATTTATTTTGTTAAACAAAATTATAAAATCACAGTTTTAATAAACATTTAAATTCCGAATAATAAATAGTGTGATACATATATGAGTAAATATTAAGTAAAAATGCAGTCTTCCTATATTTTAAGATATAAAATAAATTTACTTGACCTAGAGAACAAATGTATTCCATGTGATGTAGCCATAACTGTAGCAGGCTGAGAAATAACTCGTAACTACGTCATGAGACTGTGACAGTTACCATTAGAGCCCGTCACAGCTGTGTCAACATACAGATGCCCACCAACTCTCTACTGCTGGTTTCCCTAAACCATTTGCTGCCACGCGTATTTGACTCGTGACTACGGCAGCGGCATGAGGCTCTGACAGTTACCACAACAAAGGTTACAACGAAACTAAACGGTCAGAACCAGGATTTTATTTTGTATACATGATTGGTAATTTATATGCCTTAAAATAAAGAATACACTCCAGTAATAAATCACAGTAAATCAAAATACTAAGCAAACTTATACTAAAATATAGTTAGAAAATAATATATAATTTAATGTATGTTTAATATATTATATATAATATATATAATATATATAATATATATATGTGTATATATATTTTTTTAATATATTATGTATTTAATATATATGTAAATCACAAATTTACTTTAATAATATTATAATTTTGATTTACTTTTCTATTCATTATTTATTTTATTCAAATACATATTCTGTTGAAGTGGTTACCTTAACTGTCAAGCGAACCTCAAAATGCAATACTACATTTGATGCATTTTAAATCAAGCAACAAAAGAAAAACAGCGAAGGGTTTAATGATAAATTCTGCTCTAAAAATACAGAATCTTTATCAATTCTTATCGAACTCTCGGTTTGAACAAAATATAATATTGGGACCCGTACAGCGTATTTTCTGTTTACTTGTAATCCCCAAGCCCTCCCCCTCTTACCCACTGACCCTTGATAACCTTTAATGGATTTTGACGTGTTCTCCATGCTCCTACCGAGTAGCCGGCAATCGTCATTTGTAAGCTGCTGACGTATATGAAATACGTCTTATGCTCCTAATCTGTTTATTGTAACACTAAAACCACATATAGGGTGTTCAGAAAAGGTTTTCAAAAAATGTAGGAAAATTGTTATTTCGTTGTACTCATAGAAATAAGCAGAAGATGCTACATGCAGATATTTCCTAAAACCTAAAGTTTCCCGTCTATCTGTCTATATGTGGTTTTTACAAAATTATTATAACTTATTAATATCCTAAAGATTCAACTTCAAACTTGGTACATGTATGACAAATGATAGTAGGGGGGTATGACCGGTGTGGCGGGTGAAATTTGCATACCCCCCGGATGTTTTTTAACTAACCAAATTAATATTCATAAAGGTAATTAGTCTAATTAATATTCATAAATCTAATTGATACAATTAATATTCTTAAATATAATTGATTAATCATTAAATCGATTAATTGCGCATAGATCAATGCAATTAGACATCATTTGCGTAATCCCCCCCGACGGCCATCTTGACCCCTTCGAATGATTGATGACATTGATCTTGGAGATATCGACAAAGGACCCTCTATCCGCATTCCTAGACAGAGGGTGAGTTTTTGCCCGACAGTGGTAACCAACAAAGGACCCTTCTTCGAATTAATTAGAGAAGGGTGGTTTTTTGTTCGAACACCCGCACCTGTAGCTGCAACCACCCGTGGGAAACACCCCACTGAGCGTTTCCCAACCCATGACCCTCATTACGTTTTTGTTCACATTCTTAGACAGAGGGTTGGTTTTCGTTTGACCATCTGCGCCTAATAGCTGTATCACCCCGTGGGAAACGACACGCCACGCACTCCCCACCAATCCTCTCCACGTGGACTCCTGGCTCATTTTTGGTCTAGACTTCACAGTGTGTGGTTGTATCCTAGTCTTACTGTGCTTCTGTGTGTGCTGTTCTGTGAATTGTGTCCTTTTTCTTGGATTGCTAAAAGTAAGTAGTATTCATTCTTATTATTATTAGTTGTAATGTACAACAATATTACATTTTATAATTCCTTTTTATGAGAAAGTCTTGACATTACTCAACAATGAAAAATTTAGATTTTATAACTAACGAATAAAGACCCGGCTCAGTGATGTAAACCGTATAAGATTGGAAACTCAAAGTGGTGTGGGATTCGCTCACCCCAAAATGAAATTTGAATTACTTCGTGCATAACAATGATTAATCGTAGTTAGTACTTGTCAGTTGTCATGATAAAGAATGTCGATTCGCACTTTGTTATAAAAACGCAAGTAATTTTCTATTATCTTAAAATAGCAACATCATACTTGAACCAATATCTTTGTTTAGTCTCCTTTGCTTTTTGTGACGTCGATCGAAATGAGAGAGACATCCTTGAAGGAAGTACAGACGAATTAGATTACATATTCAACACGAGCCAGAAGATTGCATCAGAGATATCGTATTCAAGTATATTCAGCAAAAAAAAAAAAAAAAAAAAAGTATAAAATATAAATAAATATATTACCGATATACTCCCGCCAAACCATTTTAGCTTAGTTTTAAGTAGAGTTAATTTAGGAAGAATCAAATTTAACAAATTTTTAGTATCAGATTAATCCTTTTTTTCCATCCATAAGTATTTAGAATAGCATTTTTAAGTAGGGAACAAAAACGCTTTTAGCAATAATTTAGGTAGTAAATTACATCTCAGACACACATTATTTATGCCGCTGAAAATAAAAAAAAATGAAAGAAGGAAGACGTTTACACTACATTTACTCCGGTATAGCACCTTATAGCCGGCGATCAGTGCCAATGGCAAAGCAGTGGTGAACCGCCGGACTGGCCCGCCGCTGGAATGCCCATGAGCACCACGGAGCCTCAACGGGCCGCGCCGTGCCACCAAACGCGACACTTATGCGGCACCACCACTGCCACCCGAGGGCCCAAGCGTTAAGCCACCCTAAGGGTGCGTTAGGGAAAATTCCAGCAGATACCCCTCATATCCTCACCTATCCACCAACAATTATTTTTTTTAGCCGGGGAGGTTGTGACGATCGACGTCACAGAGTCGGTCGGACCGGACCTTGATCAACCAACCCGCGACGCAAACTTGGCTACCCCTACCGGCGGCAAGGAGGGGAAGTGACGCGAAAAGGTCAAGACAGTCTGTCTGTGCCGAACCAGGGGAGAGAGCGGATCTGCGTCGCCAAACTACCAATTCAAAAATCACGATAAGTTTAGATTAAGGCTTGTTCCATTAAATAATGACTCAGTAAACTATTATTAGTTAAGGGGGGGATTGCGGGGGGGTATCACTTAGCTCAATATATTTGCAAAGGAAAACTATTCTAAATAATGTAGGCTGAAAATAACTAATGCCGCCGCGCGTCCTTCTGACGCGCCGGTGCCGACTTGTCAATTGCTCCTGCCTTATTTAAATATATTAGGTTACTTATTTCCTTAAATTAAAATCATCAAAATGGCTGTGATATATGATAGAAGCGCGGCTCACTATTAGGCCATCCCACAGAATGTTAAATTATAATACTTATTCGATCTGGGAAACGCCGAAAAGATCCACTTGGGCCCGGGCGTTACATTTTCACTACTAGTTTTGTACAGTGATAGTTTAGGATTTGAGTTACACATTTAGCTCTAAACCATGTTTTAGTTTATATTATAAAGAGTGTTGGTTTATTCTTCATTCATACAAAACTTTAAATATTTTTATTTCTATGGTAAATTTATAAATTATAAGTAGTGACTATCTGATTATTAAATACATAGGTTATTAATTTACCCACCCAGGTGACCCGCCCAGGCACCTGAAGAAACCCCGAGAGGTAAGAATGATTTAGAAGTAGTATTAGTAGTAGCAGTTGTAGTATTAGTGGTGTAGTAGTAGTAGTATTGCATAATTAATTTTTGTTTTATATCTTCCCAACATAAAATAATAAAAGTATCGCATTAAAGCAAATAATCTTTCAGTACTAGAAGTACGTCTTAAATCTTTCTAAGATTAAATAAATTTGTATCACAATAATCGTTCAGTATTAGTAATCATTTTACTTTTATTCTTTTTTACACCACTTTAACATGAAATATCTAAATGAATCACATTAAAGCTAATAAAATAGTGGTTTTGTCTCTCTTTCCAGGGTTCCCATGCGTCCGATGCTGCAAAACCTATTCGAGGAAGGACGTATTGGCTCGACACATGCAGTATGCTTGTCGAGAGCGTGAGGAGCGGACGGTCCCAATTGATCCAGTGGTTGCCGGACCCAGCGGATTGCAGCCACCACCACCTGCACCTTCATCATCATCAGATGAATGATGCTGGCACCATCAACAGCAACGTTGAAGCCAGTCCACCGATGATCCCTGGAGACTCGACTCCTATCGGCTTTGAGGAGTTCCAAATGGCGTTCCGCGTGAAAAAAATGAAATCCTACCGTATGATTTAACCCGCGGATCAAGCTGGCTCTTTGATGGAATCCCTCAATACAGGGCAGGCGCAGGTATTCACACTCATGTGACGCGTATTAGGATACGTAAATGCCATCAAGGTAAAGCTGTGGATAATCTGTGGATTCACGAACGTGCATAGCGAATCTTGTGAGCGGAACTTCAAAACGAAATACGTTCCTATTTTCCAAACATTAAACGTGGAGGAAATATGGCCAGAAATTCTTCCAGGTAATTATAATTGAAAAGGAGACGTGTGAATTGAAGGGTTCGGGATGGAGCTTTGTTATAGTGTAAAAACGGAAGTGAGAGTTGATGTATACAACCCACTTGGGGGTAGCTCCTTCATCCCGCTGCCCCAAGATATTGCCAAGAAAAAAACTGTGGTTAATGTGGTGAACTTTGCAGATAAACATTGCTTCGAATATGCAATCCTCTCAAAATTTATTGCTGATCCTTTTCAAAATCAACTCGGAGCCCAAAACTTAACTTAAGAGCTCCAAGCACAACCAAATCTAAATTTTGACGGTCTTACATATCCCGTCTCTTTTTTACAAATCCGCACGTTCGAGCGCAACAACCGCGGTGTAAGCGTAAATGTGTTTGGTCTGGATAAGAAGAAGGAGAAGAGGAACGATGTCAATCAAGAAGATGAATTCCTTATCTACTCCCTTCGCGTCGTGGATCAAGAGCTTGATAACCACTTCGACCTGCTGTTCCTGATGAATGGGAGGACATCTCATTATGCCCTGATAAAGGATTTTGAGAGGTTGTTAACTAGTCAGTTGACTCGTCAAGAACATCATATGCATATGTCGACAATCAGCTGACTAAGTTAGGCCTCAGGGGATCTAAGCGTCTGGAAGAACTACGACGCTTCTGTTCAGACCAAGCTCCTTTGAAAACGGATGTAGCAGAGGATAAGAAGATCCGTTTTCAACACTTCAGGCGCACTCAAAACACTCGATTCACCATATATGCAGGCTTTGAGTGCTCCCTTGTGCCGTATGAAACTATCCAAACTCTCAATCAGACTCCCACAGTCCAACCACCAGCCTGGGACCCAGCAACCGCCAGGGTAGGACGACAGCATAATGCGGGTGAGCCAAACAATGTCAGGAATATCCATGTACCATATGCTTACGCTTATTACGTTCGTGATGAACACAGAAATAATGACGATGGAGACTGCGACGACGACGATGCAACATCCAATACCTTCTCCAAACTTAGCTTGTACAGAGGCGAGGATACGGCACAGAAATTTATCAAATGAGTACGGGATGACGTATAGAAGATTGGACAAATGTTATACGGTCGACGTATACCAAGCGATCCCCCACAGTTGACAGGGAAAGAGGGGATGTCATTCCAACAAGCAACTGCATGCCACATATGTAAACAGAACTTCATCCAAAATGTTGGTGATAATGACATAAAGGTGAGGGATCACCAGCAATCGCCTCCGTACAAGTACAGAGGAGAAGCGCATCGATTCTGCAATCTCCGCTTCAAGGATCAAGAAACCGTTAGCAGTTGACAAAGGAGACATTTATGTGCTCGTAAATACTGAAGAGAAGTATATCACCTTCTCCAAACGCTTCCAGTATCCCGGCGCAGGCTGGCGGAGTAGTATTAAATTACAGTTTGTTGACTCATGTATGTTGATGGGAAAGTCATTGGCAACATTGGCTTCTATTCTGCCAGCCAATAAAATGAACATCACACGGGCTCGACACGCTGACCAAGAAGAATTTGACCTGTTGCACCGGAAAGGAATATTTCCTTACGAGTACATCACATCGATGGAGGTACATAGTGAGGATTCTTTACCACCAATGGCAGTTTTCGGAGAAAATATCGAAGATGATGATTATGCACACGCCAAACGCGTCTGGACCAAATTAAACTGGACAACCCGCGGACAGTATGCCTATACATACCTTCAGACGGACGTTCTTCTGTTGGCAGATGTGTTTGAGGGTTTTAGGGATATGTGTCTAACACATTACAACTTGGATCCTGCACATTACCTTACGCTTCCATCATACACATGGGACGTGATACTGTTCAAGACCGGTGTGGTCCTCGATACACTGTAGGACGTTGACCAGTATTTGTTTTTCGAAAAGGGTATTAGAGGCGGACTGACCCAGTGTGCTACCCGACACGTCGTCACTAATAATAAATGTACGAGAGGAGATAGTGGCGATCGATACAGTCGGAGCGCATCAACAAGTAGTGTCGAGAATGTTGATGATACATACTTGATGTACTATGACGCTAACAACCTATACGGTTTGGCAATGTCCGAACCACTCCCATATGCTATCTTTGGGTGGTTATCACGTTCGGAATGCGACGACTTGGACATCGCAAACCTTCTGGCAGACGGTGAGTATGGTTACGTTTTGGAGGTGGACCTAGAGTATCCCCGGGAATAGGCCCTCCATGATAAACATCGTGATTTACAACTGCCGTACTCATCACAGGACATAATCGACAGCGGAGCAGGAAGATTGAAGAAACTAATGAACTCCCTAATGGATAAGGAAGAATATGTAATCCACTATTGGTATCTTCAATAAGCAATGGAGAATGGATTACGTGTTCAACGCATCCACCGAGTACTGCGTTTCAAATAGTCGCCATGGTTGAAATAATACGTGACTTTGAATACCCAACTAAGGCAGCAGGCCCGTAAGAAGTTCAAGTGGAGATGTTTAAGCTAATGGTCAATGCTGTCTACGGTATGAGTCTCCAGAATGTCAGAAAAATCAAAATCTGAAACTCGCCAGCTCCCACAAAATCTATACTAAGTACGTGGTCAAGGCGAATTTCAACAGTCGCGATTGGTATAGTGAGAGCCTGGCCCTTCTGAATATTGCAAAGGTGTTGGTGGTCCTGAACAAACCAGTGTATGCTGGAATGACCATTCTGGCCTACATGGATACAGACGCTATCATCTACACAATCCGTACCAGAGACGATACGGTGAAATGATACAGAACCCCGACGACTTCAATACCAGCAACTACCCCCGGAACCACATCTGCTATGACGGTTGCAACGTTAGGGTTTTGGGGAATTTTAAGACGAAGCCGGTGGGGTGGCCATTACGATTTTTGTCGTCTTGATGGTTAAATTATACTGCGTCGTGTTCGGTGGTAGAAAATGTGCTACAATAGGTGACGGAGATGACGACGATTGGGATTCAATTCCGCCTGTAAAAAAGGCGAAAGGCATCAACCGCACCATAGTTCAGAAAGATCTGTCTGTTCAAGACTATGTATATTGTCTGTTTAGGCATACAATCAAGTCAACAAACAATATGCGTTTCCAAAGTCGATACCACATAATGTACACCGTTGTGGTAAGGAAACGCTTCCTTACAAACTACGTTTTGCCAGAAGATTATATCAACACACTTCCTTGGGGACATTATGGGATACCCGCAAGGGCGCCACCGTTACCAAGAGCACCTTTCCTTCCACCACCGATGGAAGTAGATTAGTGATCGTTTAGCAACGTCGCATGAGTGTGAGGGTTCGGGACAGTAAACAAAGTGTGTGCGTGTCTGTTTATATTTGCTTTTGTTATATAATGCACATAGTTTACATATGTCATTTTACATGTTTTAAATATTTTACCTGTTACATATTTGTTTAAAATTTTATTATTTTAATTTAAATTCATATTTATTAAATCAATCCAGATTAGGGGGTCTATCGAAAGACCCCCTATAGTCTATACTTAATTTAAATATACAATCATTAAGTCAATCCCCCCTTCGCTGATTATATTTAAAGCGTTGCACTTATCTTTTTCATCAACATTTAAATTCACTACCTGTTTTGTATCTTGACAATGTAGTCATTGTTGTTAATATTTCTTGATGAATAGTAATAAACCTAGTCAACTGTTATATACTAGTTCAGTTTTTCATTTCCCAAATTAGTCTTAAGTTAGACATAAGAAAACAGACTCTCATACAAATCAATAATATTCAATTTAGTCTAGTTGTTTTGTTTTTGTTTTCATTGAAAATGCTAAAGTAAATACTTAAGCAAGATGAGAATGGAATATAAAAAGAACATTTTTTAAATTCTGAGTACACAACTAGTTTATTGAGAAAAAAAGCAATTTTTAAAATTCTATTGATATACATTTTTACAAAGAGTATTAGTGCATCGTTTGTGAGCAGTAGGAGAGTCATCAAAGAGCTGGACAGAGTCCATCATATTCATGCCGTAGTGGGTGTGGCAGTACAGGTATACTAGGCAGTTATGACCACAGACCAGAGTGTTGTCACTTTGAAGGCGATGCTCATTGTACAGGTAGCGACGAGCGTTGCGTCTCAGGAATCCTTGGTAGAATTGTAGATGTGGAGGTTGATCTTAACTTTCAAAGAGTTCAATTATTCCTCCTCCTTTGTTGAGGTAGAAAGCCACCCAGTGAGTGCCTTCTTCACTATGTGGATCAGTATTCACAATCACAGCAGTAGATGGTGATATATAATGTGGTAATTGATCCGCAGCGTGGACACATTCTGTACAGGCAGTTTGGACAGATACTTCTGTGTCTCTATGGTATTCAATCTACTGTATCGATACCGTCAGTAGCAGAAGCAGTACTAGTAGTAAAACAGAAACAGGAACTGGTATCATTCACATCATCATCATCATCATCATCATCATCATCATCATCATCATCATCATCATCATCATCATCATCATCATCATCATCATCATCATCATTGATGTTTGCACGTAGATGGAACCAACCACATAATGTAACACAATTGATTAGGGCACATCGAGTGTGAGCTGTCTTTTGATGGCGATATGTTACTGCGTTTGTTGTTAGTAGATTTTTTATTGATAATAGTGACCCAAAACCAATATCGTTGATAGCAATGACATTAGTAGTGCAGGGATCCGTGATTAAATTGCATCGTACTAATTTGTTTATCTCAGCACGTTTGTCACAGACGATCGGTTGTTCGGCGAAACATGCTCGTAACTTTTCCTCTAGTTCGTGATACCAGATATCACCTTGATCCCATTCCAATCCGTGACAGCGTTTTATGAGTCAATGGCTTTCACGTAGATTCTCTTGTGATACTAAATCTCGATTAAAGGGTGATTTGGCGATATGAAGCATTAACAATGTACCGCTGTCCAATTCCAAAACACACACTTACTTTAGAAGATAGTCATTATTGCTGTCCTTGAAACAATTAAAATCCAAAATAATGGGAGCTGAGAAATTTTTACGCGGTACTCTGCGTAAACGATCCATCTAGTACTAGTGTTGGTTATTGACTGATGCTTATGATCTAACCACCAAATTCCATATTTACATTGCGATGATGATCAATTTCGATGATGTTCTCAAACTCTGCATATTCCAGACATTTGACAGTCTCTGTGAGTGCCGTGTCGATATATCTCCTTACGTACAATAACGTTAGGGTATTAGGTTAAAATTAGTTGTGTCGTTTGCTGACAGATACGGTGTTAGATCGAATGCCATCAGACAATATCCATCATCGTAATAATCTCTATTTATCAGATTACCAGCCTCGCTAAAGTGTATGCCAGAGCTTGAAATCAGACTGTGATACGCCATTACGTATTTGCCCTTTACATCTTCATATTGCGATTGCAGCGGTTTGGACGACACTTGTTCACAGTCTACGTACAGCGAAAAGAAGTTGGTAATAGTGATATGGGTTCTTTTTTAAATAATTATTATACGCTGCGTTGGTGACCAATCCGACAACGATGTGTTTCGGCACGTGACCCAGAAACACATTGTCCAAAGTATTGTGCCTTATTCCTGACGCCAGTGTGAATGTTCTCAATTCCACTCTTGTGATTGGGTATTTAGCCGTGCTAGTCTGAAGCGTCTTGCTGTGTGCCAACAGCACAGTAGGGCTAACCTTATATCTTCGTATCCACAGATTTGCATGAACGATATGCACCTTGTATTCAACAGCATGCCACATTATGGAGAAAGTATCTTTTGATCGAATTAATTTAAATCGCAGTTCCAAACCATTCAACAGGAACTTTTTCTGATTACACATGTCCACATGTAGATGACCGACCATATCGATTTCACGACTTTTAGTTGTCATTTTTCGTCTCACCTTTAGTCTGTCATTATTGTCCTGAGTATAGGCCATATAACCAGCATCGTCTGATTACCATAGACCACAAGTCAAATCCGATTTCCTAGCATCGAAACCGTAATTCATCAATGTTTCAATATACGCTCGATATGCATAAGTTTTGTTTTCTGGTGTGATTAGTTTCTGATTCATACACATATCCACTTGATTTAATAACGAATGTAGCCAATTGTTTATGGGTCCAACTAATTTAGCTTCTTCGGTGTCGGTGATTGCCAATCCTGTGGTTTTGACAATAGATGCTGTAATTTCAAACTTTGGCTGCAAAACATAGGTGTATTCGTCACCATTGACGGGCACTAAATGGGCGAATCATCGGTCAATGTGGAGATTCGTTTGTACTGAACCCATTTACCACTTTCGATACTGGTCTGTGTAGGCGGTAGGGAGAATAAGTCAAATTCCGTCTTGACACATTTACAAGACTTTTGTTATAGAAACGACATTGTCGGTGTGTTAATTAATTTAATGTATCACGTACAGACGTTATCTTCACTGCTTTCTTTCTGACTATTCTTCTCTTTACCTTTTTGCTGCTACTCCTCTTGTATGACTTCCTTCCTTGAAGGAGTTTCGTAAAAGACTGCGGTCTGACCCGACGGCCGCCGAACATAGCGCGTTTCGCATTACTCTAACGCGATACTCGTTTCGCGTTATTCCTTCGCGTTAAGCGTTTGCGCGCAGGAGTAACGTGTCGGTGTTTCTCGCAAACACGCAGCCCGCGCTCCAGTTTGCTGTCAGCCTTGCGTTTCAATGAGCCGGTAAACTGACTGAAACGATCTTTAGAAGCTTCTTTTGAGTCCCGCGTGACTATGTCAACCAACAAACCGACACCGGATTTCAACGCCTCTTTGGCCAAAGCCGAAGCTCCTGACTTGAGTAGTGGTGTAATGGTGTGGAACATGTTGCCTAGGAAACTGCCAACTCCATGGCCGTGGTGGTAGGGTGTTTGCTTATACCGTCTACCATTGTCGTTATCTTAACTTTATCCTGCTTTTTATCATACTCCAAGCATACATACTGAGTCACATCCTTTGTACTATTGATAATTTTTAATAAATTGTTTATGTTCTTGTAATATCCGGGGTTTCATCTTTAGCATAATTAGTTCAGTACTAACTGTAATACGAAAACTTTGTAGAATGAGTTTATAATTGAGCCCATTACAGGATTCATCACTTACAGTCATAAACGAACATGGATAATGTGCTTAGACCAAAGCCATCTCCCACTCACCATCGACTTCTAATTGGATTGGTCTCGGATGATGTGTAGTATAACTGGGCACTGTGTTTTTTTGGAAAATAATTCTTAGAACTCTTGCTGGTCAGTGTCAAATAGAATTGATTGCTATTAGCCATTTTTTAAATCTTGCACTCGTACCCAAGAATTGAATTCGTCTCCGTAACCTTCCCACTTGACGAAATAACACTTACTGCGACCGCGACCCTTAGTGTCTATTATTTTATCAATCTTGAACAAGTGATCGTTATATATTGTCACTTCTTGTAATTTGTATTCGTAAAACTGTTCAGCCACTTGTTCACCTTTGAGATTGGCCAACGTGTACATCGGCAGGGGCATCAATGTGTTCACACGACGCACCACAAACACTTCTTTACTCCAATTAGCCTCGTAAACTTTATCGAATGTACCTTTTTCCTTAGATATGCGCACTGCGGCACCGTATTTCAGATTTGGCTTAACACAATGCGGTGTCTTACTGTACATGTGTCGCCATACCTGATATAATATTCGTTTATTGGTCGCGGTTACATGAACTGGGCGTATTCTGTTGCCTAGGCTCCTGTGTTTACTGTTATTATAAGCGTTAATCAGTCTATCCAGCACATCTAAATACCGAAATATCTTCTAGTTTGTCAAATATAGCTATATGCGTGTCTTCAAAGTGCGATTCACACGTTCCACTAATGCCGCTTTCACATCTGGGTTTTGTGTAGTGACATAGATGATTCCGTACTGTTTGAACAATTGTTTCGTCTTGGCACCAGTGAATTCTCTACGTTTGTCAGTTTGTAAACAGCGAGGTGTCTTGGTCGCTTCAGTAAATATCTCCTCGAAAGCTTTGGACACTTCAGCTCCTTCTTTTCTCTTCAACACTGTGATATATAGACGTTTGCTAAACACATCTAATACAGTCAATAAATAGTTGACACCGTCTTATCGTTCAAGTCCGCTTGTCACAACTTGAACGGACCAAACACTATGAACGGATTGTGCGGGAAACGTTTACGAGCAGGTTTGTGCAAAGTGTAAGTGTCATGTGTTTGTAACCATTCAATCACTTTGCGTTTTGAAACTGGTTTCGTAGCTCACACTAACGCAGCTACACCGCCGTACGATGCTGGCTCGTTTGGATCGTAGTACAGTCGCACCGTAATGAAAACCTATCCTGGAAACTGTTCCCACTTGTCTAAATGTGTAAGTTGTTTTTTTCTAATTGAAAACCCAAACTGTTCTGTCGCTAGTGTTAGTGAAGTTGTTACACATTTTCCTCTAGCCAATCGTAACCGATTTATAATCAGTATCTGCGGTATTGATTCAGTTAAACTGTTTAAATCTTCTTCTTCTTCCGATACTGCTGTGAATGATGATTGATTTTCAGCATTTATTTCTTTTAGCGCTCTTATATTTGTGACGTTATTTTTGGGATGTAAACAATACCGCCAACATATTAAATTTATTTGGGACAACTCAACAGAGGCCAGGATTCTTATCGCAGCAAATACACGAAATTTAGAGTTGGCTCAGTTCAACAAAATTGCCTCCGTGGCATATCTTACGTTCATCACAGCCAAAGGTCTTTAACCAGCCAATTATGACTCCCAGGTTGCCTGCAACGGCAACTGCACACTAATTCTGAGAGTGTATCGTTTATCCGTTACGAAAATTTACAATGTTATTCTCAAGACAGCAGGTCAACGATATTTTCCAGGTTGCTTGGATCAGCAACACGTATACTGGAAAAATCTGGGTAAAATCGAAAATACGACACTCAGGCACAAGAAAGTTTTTTTTCTTAGCATAAACAAAACTTCAGTCAAAACCCCGGTTGCCTATTACTGCAACTCGGCGATACTGAGCAAGGAAAAGTCAAACATACGGCCAAAAAGTTAAACTTTAATTTAAGCTTGGCCTAAATATCCTAAAGTACTGATTGACCCTTATCCCAGGTTGCCTGGGACGGCAACTTAACGAAACTGGGACAGGATCAAACAAGTA
This sequence comes from Allygus modestus, assembly GCA_963675035.1. Lineage (NCBI taxonomy): Eukaryota > Metazoa > Arthropoda > Insecta > Hemiptera > Cicadellidae > Allygus > Allygus modestus. The sequence goes on from OY776113.1 coordinate 62,867,937, forward strand.
TGAAACCAAAACGTCAAATCAGATTTAAACTAAGATAACTCTTCGTTCAATTACGAATTTCAATGTTCCGCGGTTGCTTGAAACAGCAACTCAGCGGTATAGGTACAATCTTACTGAACAATCATAGTAAAACAATTTCTAAATAATTCACAACTGCACAAACCGTTAATAAATTATAATCCCAGGTTGCCTGGGACGGCAACTTAATGAAACTGGGATTTAAACTACAAAGAACTTACCGGACACAGGTCGAATCCTGTCTGAACTATCTTATCGCTTCATGTAACCCCGAGCGTCGACGGTCCCAGGTTGCTTTGACAGCAACTCAAAATGATTCCGGGTTACCGAATTCAAACCGTGGTTGGCGACGTAGATTTAAATACGAAAATCGCTTATAATATCACCCCGGGAAAACGATTATCCCAGGTTGCCTGGGACAGCAACATAACGAAACTGGGACAGGATCAAACAAGTATGAAACCAAAATAATAATAATTACACTAAAAAAATCACACGAATCCAAAGTTAAAGGATTAGATTCTCAGGTTGCTTTAACAGCAACGCGTAAGACTGGGAAAGTAATCTGACTGTCTAGTCAGATTCAAAGGTCGAATCTCGGCAGAAATATCGTTCAGCGCAAACTACCGGGCAGGTTTCGTCCGGTCCCAGGTTGCTTTGACAGCAACTCAAAAGGCTGGGTAATCAAATCGAAAATAAACTAATGCAAATAAAATAAAATTGTACTTTTTAGCACAAATAATAAAGCAACTAGGCCTACCGTCGTAACGTCGAAGACTACGGAGCCCAATTATACGAATACAAGTACGAATAGCGGGTGGGTGCCTGTCGTGTGTGCTTCGTTCGATGGTCGGAGTAGAAGTGAGCTGCCCAGATGCCGACGCCGCAGCGGCACTCGCCCAGGGGTGGCCAGTGCGCATGCGCCGGTTACCCTACTTCCCCTACTGTCCCCACTCGACGCGCGGGACTGTAGGTGGAAACAAGAGAGAGCGAGCGCTCGAGCAAGAAGAGAGAGAAAGTGAGTGTGCCGTCGACTGCTCGGTCAATCTGTAAACAAAACTACTCTGCCTTGTTTCTGTAAGATAACCAAACAAAACGAACTAGGAATAAAATATTCCAGCGAAAAAATAATACTGTTACATATTATTCATATAGTCCTTTGTCACGTTCATTTCTTTCAATGCATTGAGCACTTCGTACCATCCTAGAGGTGTGTAATCACGCATAAGCACTTTTACTATGCAATTTAATATATCCATTAGATTTGAATCAGGAACTTTTCATCAATAATATACACTGTATAGTTACCGTCCCAACTGATTAAACTACCTTCTCGTTTCATAAATCGTAAAAGCAAAAAATTCTGCGGACGTCAGATCTGTAAGTATTGGAAAACGTTTCCATAGTCTCAACCACTGTACCACCTTCCACAGCGGTGTGCATTCGACGACTGTGTCCAACATCATTCATTTCCCATCGATATTTCAATGAATTTACTGTATGAGTTTTCAACAATAAACTTTACACCAAAAGCAATCGCACGTTCATGTGAATTGATGTGGTCTATCAGTTCTTGAATATTGGCATAATCTCCAGTCCTCAACTTAATTCGGTAGTTTTGTTTTGAAGTAGCTGACACTATTGCTGTTACATCGGCATTGCTGTCCATAACCCGCCAGGGGCGGATCTAGGAATTTTTTGAGGGGGGGCGCACTTGAGATTTTTGTTTTCCTCACTAAACGATAACGTCCTGCAGCAACTGGAGCAGTGTTGCCACTTTTAGGGGAATTACCCTTTTTTAGGGTAATTTTACTGGTTTTAGGGTAATGGATTTTTTAGGATAATTTTAGGGTAAAATCTAGAGCCCCTTTATAATTTCAATTTTGATTTTTTGGCAACGTAAAATGGGTTTTCCAGGAATTCAAACATTTACATGAAGTGCTGGATCAATTAAAAGTATTATAAAAGAGATATAACTATAGCATGTACATCCTCTCCATCCTATATTCACTATTCAACTAAAGATGCATTCTTTGTTTAAAATTCATTATTGGTTATTGGATTCACTGAATCAGTGATGGAAAATGTCCGCAATAATCTCTTAAACAGCATAAAGAAGCATGTAATCACAAAGTTTAATTTTCGAACAGATAAAATTGAGGCACATTATGTTATGTGTCCAAAATACACAACATAATAATATACTAAACAGTAAAAATATATCTGGTACATTTGGTTAAATATAGGTTGTTAGATTTACAGCGCTGTTGTAGAAAATATGTTTACTGAAGGTTGTCTCTATTTTGACACATAATTTGTATGAAGTAACTAAATTGTATTTTATGCCTGTGATATCCCCACGGTGAGCCAGGTGAGCGCACATAAAAACACAAGGCACAACATGTGTAAATTTATGTGATGTGCCGTATTGCAATGAAAAATATTGATCTAATCAGATTGTAATAAGATGACAAACATATTCTCTCGGTATTATTATTAAGAAAAAAAACCTTAACAAATTTGTACAACTTAAATAAGTTTATAAAACAATAAAGTACTCCCAACAACTGTTAATAACATGTATCAGCAAGTTTCTATTATCAGCGATACCGGCACATTAAGTATAGCGCTGAATAAAAATGTTACAAAAGAATATTTATTTGAATTTATTAATACATATTTGTTTTATGTGTGATATAGGGCCAAAGACGAGTATGAAATGCCATGTTACCTTACTTTTTTGCCTTAATCATGTTTTTAAAACCAATCTCGAGTGTATTTTGAGCTTTTCAAGAAGATAATCAACTCTTAGGGTAATTTCCAAAAAAATAGGGTAATTTCATCACACGTTTAGGGTAAAATTTAATCTACCTGGTGGCAACACTGAACCGGAGGCAGTTTTTATTACCATAGACTAACTATAGTACTGTACTTAGTCTATGTCTATGTTATTACTCGCTAAATTCAATTCACTCATGATGCTAACAAAGAAAACATCTCATTGTAACACTTATTTCATAATGAAATGTGTAATATTTACGAATTCCATTATACAATAAACAGTAGGTACATAAATATAAACATTTTATACAACTACTACCTTGAAAAACAAACATTTTGTACCAAATGATTTACTAACACGCACTACTCAAGGCTAAACCGATGCGCACAAAATGGCTAAGGTAGAACGCAAAGGTTTCAGAAAAGAAGAATATTGATGAAGACTGCAGGGCCGGTGCTGCGGTGTGTGCCACTAGGGCAGCCTAAGGCAATAGGCCGGTGCTGTGGTGCGTTACCTAAGGGATGCTCGGCCCTAGGCCGGTGCTGCGGTGTGTGCTCTTAGGGCAGCCAAGGGCAATAGGTCGGTGCTGTGGTGCGTTACCTTAGGGATGCTCGACCCAAGCCCCTAGGCCGGTCCTGCGGTGTGTTCCCCTCGGGCAGCCAAAGAAAATAGGCCGGTGATGTGGTGCGTTAACTTAGGGATGGTCGGCCCAAGTCCCTAAGGTGGTGCTGTGCTGTATTCTCTATGGCGGACTAAGGCAATATGCCTGTCCTGTGGTGCTTTACCCTAGGGGATGCTCAGCCCTGGCCGGTGCCTTTACCTTACAGATAAGTTGTGTTTGTCGGATTTTAGGAGCTCAGTGACTCTAATTTTATGTATCGATCGGCAATTGTTTATCTTATAACATTTTGGATGCAGTAAGTTACTTGACACACAAAAAGGACGTAACATTCTATAGTGACTTGCTTCCTTACCGTCCTACTACCGGGGCTCACTATCTTGGCCTACACATTCCATGATGATAGTACTGTTAAAACTATTCGTAGTAACCCGTTATAGGGGAGGCTCCATGTTGTAGAGCATCGCCCAGTAGGTAAGAAGTGTTGGTGCAAATAATGTTTTTGCAAATATTGAAAAAGAGTACAGTGACAGACAGCGTCACACTATTACCCATGAATTAAACATTTTCTGAGTCCAAGGGGGGCGCGCGCCCCCCGCGCCCCCTGGCTGGATCCGCCACTGTAACCCGCTCCAGTGATTTTAGGTTCACTTTTGTTTCCTCTTGTGTTTTTATGTAAATGTCAATTGTTTCACCATTACCGACTGATAACAATGAACAAGGATAATGCGCTTCTACAAGTGCCATTTCCCAATTACCATCTCCCAGTTGAATAGCTCTCGCTAAAAGTATTATATGATTGGCCACTGTATTTGTCGGATAATATTTCGTGGAACTGTTACTCGGTAATGTCAAATAGAACTGATTCTGTAAGTCATTTTTAACTACTCAATAGTACTCAATACTTGTAGTACTATATTCAAAAGTAATAGTATTAGAATTCCACCTCCTTTTTGTATCAGATACTTTCTTTTCCTGCCCCGACCTTCGCCGCGTCTTACCAAGCGTCGCAGCGCGTTCTTATGTTTGCTTAACTGACTTTTTCTCTTCTTGGCTAGAGGAAGGTTACCGTGCAACATGATGTAAGCACACTACGACTCCTGTCACACGCCTTTAATAACGCGTTGCGCTCTTTGGGTGTTGAGTGTTTCAAAGTCCTCAGCAGAGTTGCATCCTTCCGCAAGCACGACATGATCGCTACTGATACAAAAATTACGCTTTCTTTGGCAAGTACACATAATTCAAAGGATCGTCTGGAAATATGCAACGTCGTATTCCCATATCCTCGTCTGTTGATTGTTTCAAGTCTATCAGTAGGTATCCGTGCAGATTTTTTGTGTCACATTAAACACCTCTAAATTACCACACACTTAAATTTTGAACTTAAAACTAAAGGAGATTATTGGGGTTAAGTGTAATAATTAACACAGTGGTTATTTTCTGAACGTGCCTATATGTATTGACTACCAAAACTAATTATGAGCTTACACTTGTGAATTCTAACAAAATATGCAAAGTACCTTTTTATAATTTCCGTTTCAAAGGTCGGTAAACAGAACAAAATTAAAGTTCTTGTAAATGGAGAAATACCCCACGGTCTTCAGCTTAATGAATCTACCTAAGAGAATGAGAAGTTTTCCAGGCGATTTAATCCCACTACCAACGCCTACACCACGCCAAACTGTTCCTCGAGCCTTCTATGTTCACCATCAATGTCAAGAAACTTGGCATTACCGTTACGTTTCGTGTCATTGCAACATTTTACAAAACATTGCATTTTTACAATTTAATACTGTTTTCTTATTTCAAAACAGTTTTGTTTGTACCATTCTTCACATAATGTTTTTCTTAACTACACTAACAGTGGTTTTCTTCACAGCACAAATTATTTAAATATTTAACACACCAAGATAGTTTTAATTATTTGAAATATTTTGTTAATTTGTACTTAAAACACTTTTTATTTTTTTATTCTACTGTTGTTCACAAAGGATAAAATTCCCCTTCGACCCTTATTCAGTGACTAAATACTATACATCACGCAGTTTTTATTTTTATTTTGTTTTGATAATTGTAGCCAGATATTAACAAAAATCTGGATGAACAAATTATATGGTTTCTCTGGACAAAATAGGTCATTCGTTGTCCAACACTAAACTTTATATAGGCTATTTTATAAAAATGTTGTGATTCTTGGAAAAATGGTGTATTTTATAGTTTGTTTATTTGTTTATCTAAAATAACTTCCATATTTAATTGAAAAGAATATTAAATCTATCGAGTTTGATTTTAAATGGCAACCAAGGGCTTGGAGGAGTTAAATTATAAAGGACATATTAAAAATATAATATATTTATAATTAACAATATGTCTATCTTAATTATGTAGGTGTACGCTAATTTTTCGTGTAAAAGATAATTGAAACACACAAACAAACTTTAATTATGCCTATTAACAAATTCAAGATCTGATATCAATCATGTGATCAGAATTTTATTTCTATCTGTTTCATTCAAGGGCTGCCAGAATGCGCTGCTTATTCATTTATTGCTTCATTTATTTTTGACTAGTCACTTCTCCGGAATAACGACATGCCGTTGTAGCTCAGTTGAAATCGCACAGTTTCACAGAGCCTGATATCAGAGGATTGATCCCCGTCAGTGCGGTAGTTTTTTTTATAAACATGAACTATCCTTGTGAAAGCACTGGTAGTGTTAGGTGTAATATTGACAAACTAATGCGATGGTGAGGACTCGCAACGTATCTGAAATGCTAACGCCCAAACTTATATTTGTTTTTAGAAAACTAAATGAATGATTACACCAAAATCAAACTAAAACTAATTATTGTCAGCCGCTTTTGTTATAAATGTTCTCATATCTTTGTAATTTATGTTTGTTTCCCGTTCAGGCTCAGGACTATTATATTTTATAGTTAAAGCGATTCTTAAACTTGATTTAGTTTGAGAACGGAGGTGCCCAACTGATACACTTTATAACGCCTTGAAAGTCCTAAGCATGCGTCAGCTTTGTTATAACACTGCTGGCCTACATTTATAATTTATATAATTTATAATTATAATATAATAATAATTTAACTCACTAAACAATTACGTCAATATTTAACCAGAAATATAAACATTACTTCAGACTGTAAAGTAAACACATTTTCCGTCATTAATTATAGCTTATAATTCAGATTTTGTGTAGAATATTTCCAAGAAAATGAAATAACATTAGCTCTTCAATGTAGGAAGGTAAAGCCAATTGCGTCGGGCTATAGATAAAAGATACAATCTACAGATCTTAATTCAAATACATGTCATTAATTTATAGTTTAACATAAATATTCATTAAAAACCATCATCAGTATAGAATTTATATCATTTATGAAGACTTAATTTAAATTATACAGTTTTGTGTAAATTTTAGTGAGTTATGAAGTCCTTTACTGATCTGATATCAGTCCATAACCGTGCACAGGCCCAGTGCCCTTGCGGGTATTATTTACATGCTAATTAAACCTAACATACAATTTATAAATGTAATACCATTTCGGGAATAAACATAAATCTCTTAGATTTTAAATTTGAAAACTTGAGTAAATTATACACTTTTAAGTAGTTTGTGCGGTCTTAAGTAAGAAAAGATACATAACATATAGAAGTAAGACTGATAAAAGAAAAATATGTGCCAGTAAAGGAGGGCAAGGAACACATCACTCATCTTAGGCGAAGTTAAGCCTCTAAAGTTTATGATAGCTTTTTCTCCTTTTGCTTATTGAAGCAGGAACTGCAATCGTTGTACCATGGGTTTATTTAAATGTCGACACTCTTTAGTAGTTGAAGTAGATCTTTCAGTTGGGGGCTTCTAATTTTGAAACGTTACTCTTTTAGGCTGCTTCTAGCTGTTTTTTTATATGATTTATTTTGAGGATTTATTGTTTGATATCTGAAGTAACATATCAAAAATTTCTGTCTGACTCTTACTTCAAATTAGTAGTATTAAATCTGTATAAATACTTATTATATATATATAAATTTGTTGTATCTATTAACATAAGTTGCCGAACGTAAGTTTAGTGGGCTCTTATTACTCTTTGTAAACCTGAGGTTTTGGTTTATTTTCATGAACCGTTCAATGGATTCATTATGGTTTGTTATTTCTGTACGTATGAAGACAGTTTTACATGACGTTGTATTCAATAGAAAATAGGTTCAGTTTCAATATTTTAAAAATTATTTCTTGTAAACAAATACTCTTACTGCTTATTTGGTTTTAAAAATCTTTATTTCCTTTTGTATTTGTTTGGTTTTATTTGAGGTTCTTAATTAAAATGCGCCAGCTTCTTCCGAGTTATTAAAAAAGTAATCAGATAAAAGTTTGCACTAAAATGTCATGGTTTATGTTCCACATACCCTACACGTATTAATTGATGAAAGCTTCTATAAATAGGTGCCAAAGACCACAATTATTACTGAAGTAGCCGTAGTTAGTAAATATTTATTAGGTACTTGGCAATAATTTTACCAGGCACTTGTTTACAAATATAAAATTAACTGTGCTGATCGACTTAACATATTATTTCTTAATGAAAGTTGAGCTAATATTTATCTTGTCTAAAGGGGTTATTATATCCATAGTGATAGCTTTTGTTTGTAGTGAGTTTTAATCCACATGATCAGAGCTAAGTGAAAGCTACGTGTCGTTACAAAACTCGTGTAAAATGGTATAATCTTCTACAAACTTGATTTAACTTTTAAATATTAGGTTGTAAAACCGATAGACCTAATGTTTTACGTTATTAAAGCAAAGCAAACCAATATATTTTTAACTTTCGCCATATCAAGCTGCAGTCTCATTCAATTCAACGGGGAGCTGTAAATTATTTGAGCTCGGCTAAAACATTCATTGAGAACCCTTCAGGCTTTCCTCTTAAAACCAACTTGCTTTCATAACGTTCATCTAAAATTTATAAAAAGTATAAACTCATTTTTAACAGTTTAAATACATTATGCAACATACTTCTATTACTTAATTTGTTGGTTCTGTAGGCCCAGCTGATCGAAAGATCATTATAAAAATACAAAGGGTATATACATATTTATTATTTTCTAGTTTATTCTCGAAATATGGAACATCCTTAAATATAGTCAATATGTATGAGTAAACATTTAAGGGCAGTTTCGTGTTACGTTCTGAAATTTAGTAGTGTACTAACATTATAGTGTGAGTAGTGGTGGTTTGTAGGTTCTGGGCCAAGTGATTGACAGCTTCCGGTCACGTGACCGGAAGCTGTCAATCACTTGGCCCAGAAGTCTCATTTCCACACTACTACCCCCACTACTGATATCCCACCACTGCCCGCAGCAAGAAGGCGAGGCAATCCCGAGGAGGAGGAGCAGCAAGGCGGGCCTATGGAGGTGGACGAGGAGGAGGAGGACATGGACGGAGAGTTCCCGGTTTAAGTTTATTTGTAAATATTATTTTAAGTTCAATTGTAAATAGTATTTTTAAGTCCAATTGTAAATAGTATTTGTAAGCAATTATATTGTAATAGTTTGGTTTGCAGCAAAAATCTGTGTTGTTATTTTCTCCCCTTATTCCCCACTTTTCAAAATTACAAACATGTTCAAGTTATACTTTTTATTTAAATTAACTGTTATAAAATTTTTAAAAATTATCGAAATTTTAAATATTATCGAAACTTGGACAATAGTTTTTTCTTAAGTATTGGATTGAAAGGACAAATATAGGTGAGGCAGTAGGGGCCGCAAACAGAGGTGTCGTAGCCCTACAGCCGATACCTGTTGTAGACGTAGCGGCGGCGCGAGTTGCGCCTCAGGATTCTTTGGTAGTCCGCCTTGTACGGTGACTTGCCGTAGCTGACAAAGTATTCTAGCCGGTCCTCGGAGCAGTAGAACGCCACCCAGTTACAATTTTACAAAATACAAGAATAGTAAATCAGGATGAGAAGATTGAGTCGAACAGCCTGCGGAATAGATCATAGTGTGTTTTCATTACGGTACGTACAGTTAGGTTTATTAATGACAGTTACAGTTAGGTTTATTGATGCAGATTTCACCGATGGTCACGTACAACAGGTCCCGGTGGTCCTCCAAAGCGTACGTGCGTGCGTGCATGCGTGCGTGCGTGCGTGCATGCGTGCGTGCGTGCGTGCATGCGTGCGTGCGTGCGTGCATGCGTGCGTGCGCGTGCTTGTGCGTAAGCGTTCGTGCGTGCGTGTGTGTGCGTGCGCGTGCGTGTGCGTGTGCGTGTGTGTCAGGTGCAAGCCAGGAGTCTGCAGACAAGTGCACCTGAGGAGGAGGAGGACTTGTCTGTATCAGCAAGCAAAGTGCGCCTTAGGAGGACTTGTCTGTATCAGCAAGCAAAGTGCAACTGTGGAGGAGGAAAAAAACGGGCTGGAGCTGGTTGCGGCAGTTAGGTTCATGACGCAGGTTTTACTTAGGTTTATCGACACAGGTTTAAGTTAGGTTTACAGATCCAGGTTTTAGTTAGGTTTTCAGACGCAGGTTTAAGTTAGGTTTATAGACGCAGGTTTATGTTAGGTTTATAGACGCAGGTTTATGTTAGGTTTATAGACGCAGGTTTATGTTAGGTTTATAGGCGCAAGTTTAAGTTAGGTTTACAGACGCAGGTTTAAGTTAGGTTTACAGACGCAAGTTTAACTTAGGTTTATAGACGCAGGTTTAAGTTAGGTTTGAGGATGCATAAACGTCTTATTGAAGCAGGAACTGCAATCGTTGTACCATGGGTTTATTTAAATGTCGACACTCTTTAGTAGTTGAAGTAGATCTTTCAGTTGGGGGCTTCTAATTTTGAAACGTTACTCTTTTAGGCTGCTTCTAGCTGTTTTTTTATATGATTTATTTTGAGGATTTATTGTTTGATATCTGAAGTAACATATCAAAAATTTCTGTCTGACTCTTACTTCAAATTAGTAATATTAAATCTGGATAAATACTTATTATATATATATAAATTTGTTGTATCTATTAACATAAGTTGCCGAACGTAAGTTTAGTGGGCTCTTATTACTCTTTGTAAACCTGAGGTTTTGGTTTATTTTCATGAACCGTTCAATGGATTCATTATGGTTTGTTATTTCTGTACGTATGAAGACAGTTTTACATGACGTTGTATTCAATAGAAAATAGGTTCAGTTTCAATATTTTAAAAATTATTTCTTGTAAACAAATACTCTTACTGCTTATTTGGTTTTAAAAATCTTTATTTCCTTTTGTATTTTTTTGGTTTTATTTGAGGTTCTTAATTAAAATGCGCCAGCTTCTTCCGAGTTATTAAAAAAGTAATCAGATAAAAGTTTGCACTAAAATGTCATGGTTTATGTTCCACATACCCTACACGTATTAATTGATGAAAGCTTCTATAAATAGGTGCCAAAGACCACAATTATTACTGAAGTAGCCGTAGTTAGTAAATATTTATTAGGTACTTGGCAATAATTTTACCAGGCACTTGTTTACAAATATAAAATTAACTGTGCTGATCGGCTAAACATATTATTTCTTAATGAAAGTTGAGCTAATATTTATCTTGTCTAAAGGGGTTATTATATCCATAGTGATAGCTTTTGTTTGTAGTGAGTTTTAATCCACATGATCAGAGCTAAGTGAAAGCTACGTGTCGTTACAAAACTCGTGTAAAATGGTATAATCTTCTACAAACTTGATTTAACTTTTAAATATTAGGTTGTAAAACCGATAGACCTAATGTTTTACGTTATTAAAGCAAAGCAAACCAATATATTTTTAACTTTCGCCATATCAAGCTGCAGTCTCATTCAATTCAACGGGGAGCTGTAAATTATTTGAGCTCGGCTAAAACATTCATTGAGAACCCTTCAGGCTTTCCTCTTAAAACCAACTTGCTTTCATAACGTTCATCTAAAATTTATAAAAAGTATAAACTCATTTTTAACAGTTTAAATACATTATGCAACATACTTCTATTACTTAATTTGTTGGTTCTGTATGCCCAGCTGATCGAAAGATCATTATAAAAATACAAAGGGTATATACATATTTATTATTTTCTAGTTTATTCTCGAAATATGGAACATCCTTAAATATAGTCAATATGTATGAGTAAACATTTAAGGGCAGTTTCGTGTTACGTTCTGAAATTTAGTAGTGTACTAACATTATAGTGTGAGTAGTGGTGGTTTGTAGGTTCTGGGCCAAGTGATTGACAGCTTCCGGTCACGTGACCGGAAGCTGTCAATCACTTGGCCCAGAAGTCTCATTTCCACACTACTACCCCCACTACTGATATCCCACCACTGCCCGCAGCAAGAAGGCGAGGCAATCCCGAGGAGGAGGAGCAGCAAGGCGGGCCTATGGAGGTGGACGAGGAGGAGGAGGACATGGACGGAGAGTTCCCGGTTTAGGTTTATTTGTAAATATTATTTTAAGTTCAATTGTAAATAGTATTTTTAAGTCCAATTGTAAATAGTATTTGTAAGCAATTATATTGTAATAGTTTGGTTTGCAGCAAAAATCTGTGTTGTTATTTTCTCCCCTTATTCCCCACTTTTCAAAATTACAAACATGTTCAAGTTATACTTTTTATTTAAATTAACTGTTATAAAATTTTTTAAAATTATCGAAATTTTAAATATTATCGAAACTTGGACAATAGTTTTTTCTTAAGTATTGGATTGAAAGGACAAATATAGGTGAGGCAGTAGGGGCCGCAAACAGAGGTGTCGTAGCCCTACAGCCGATACCTGTTGTAGACGTAGCGGCGGCGCGAGTTGCGCCTCAGGAACCTTTGGTAGTCCGCCTGGTACGGTGACTTGCCGTAGCTGACAAAGTATTCTAGCCGGTCCTCGGAGCAGTAGAACGCCACCCAGTTACAATTTTACAAAATACAAGAATAGTAAATCAGGATGAGAAGATTGAGTCGAACAGCCTGCGGAATAGATCATAGTGTGTTTTCATTACGGTACGTACAGTTAGGTTTATTAATGACAGTTACAGTTAGGTTTATTGATGCAGATTTCACCGATGGTCACGTACAACAGGTCCCGGTGGTCCTCCAATGCGTGCGTGCGTGCGTGCGTGCATGCGTGCGTGCGTGCGTGCATGCGTGCGTGCGCGTGCGTGTGCGTGAGCGTTCGTGCGTGCGTGTGTGTGCGTGCGCGTGCGTGTGCGTGTGCGTGTGTGTCAGGTGCAAGCCAGGAGTCTGCAGACAAGTGCACCTGAGGAGGAGGAGGACTTGTCTGTATCAGCAAGCAAAGTGCGCCTTAGGAGGACTTGTCTGTATCAGCAAGCAAAGTGCAACTGTGGAGGAGGAAAAAAACGGGCTGGAGCTGGTTGCGGCAGTTAGGTTCATGACGCAGGTTTTACTTAGGTTTATCGACACAGGTTTAAGTTAGGTTTACAGATGCAGGTTTTAGTTAGGTTTTCAGACGCAGGTTTAAGCTAGGTTTATAGACGCAGGTTTATGTTAGGTTTATAGACGCAGGTTTATGTTAGGTTTATAGACGCAGGTTTATGTTAGGTTTATAGGCGCAAGTTTAAGTTAGGTTTACAGACGCAGGTTTAAGTTAGGTTTACAGACGCAAGTTTAACTTAGGTTTATAGACGCAGGTTTAAGTTAGGTTTGAGGATGCATAAACGTCTTATTGAAGCAGGAACTGCAATCGTTGTACCATGGGTTTATTTAAATGTCGACACTCTTTAGTAGTTGAAGTAGATCTTTCAGTTGGGGGCTTCTAATTTTGAAACGTTACTCTTTTAGGCTGCTTCTAGCTGTTTTTTTATATGATTTATTTTGAGGATTTATTGTTTGATATCTGAAGTAACATATCAAAAATTTCTGTCTGACTCTTACTTCAAATTAGTAGTATTAAATCTGTATAAATGCTTATTATATATATATATATATATATATATATTTGTTGTATCTATTAACATAAGTTGCCGAACGTAAGTTTAGTGGGCTCTTATTACTCTTTGTAAACCTGAGGTTTTGGTTTATTTTCATGAACCGTTCAATGGATTCATTATGGTTTGTTATTTCTGTACGTATGAAGACAGTTTTACATGACGTTGTATTCAATAGAAAATAGGTTCAGTTTCAATATTTTAAAAATTATTTCTTGTAAACAAATACTCTTACTGCTTATTTGGTTTTAAAAATCTTTATTTCCTTTTGTATTTGTTTGGTTTTATTTGAGGTTCTTAATTAAAATGCGCCAGCTTCTTCCGAGTTATTAAAAAAGTAATCAGATAAAAGTTTGCACTAAAATGTCATGGTTTATGTTCCACATACCCTACACGTATTAATTGATGAAAGCTTCTATAAATAGGTGCCAAAGACCACAATTATTACTGAAGTAGCCGTAGTTAGTAAATATTTATTAGGTACTTGGCAATAATTTTACCAGGCACTTGTTTACAAATATAAAATTAACTGTGCTGATCGGCTTAACATATTATTTCTTAATGAAAGTTGAGCTAATATTTATCTTGTCTAAAGGGGTTATTATATCCATAGTGATAGCTTTTGTTTGTAGTGAGTTTTAATCCACATGATCAGAGCTAAGTGAAAGCTACGTGTCGTTACAAAACTCGTGTAAAATGGTATAATCTTCTACAAACTTGATTTAACTTTTAAATATTAGGTTGTAAAACCGATAGACCTAATGTTTTACGTTATTAAAGCAAAGCAAACCAATATATTTTTAACTTTCGCCATATCAAGCTGCAGTCTCATTCAATTCAACGGGGAGCTGTAAATTATTTGAGCTCGGCTAAAACATTCATTGAGAACCCTTCAGGCTTTCCTCTTAAAACCAACTTGCTTTCATAACGTTCATCTAAAATTTATAAAAAGTATAAACTCATTTTTAACAGTTTAAATACATTATGCAACATACTTCTATTACTTAATTTGTTGGTTCTGTAGGCCCAGCTGATCGAAAGATCATTATAAAAATACAAAGGGTATATACATATTTATTATTTTCTAGTTTATTCTCGAAATATGGAACATCCTTAAATATAGTCAATATGTATGAGTAAACATTTAAGGGTAGTTTCGTGTTACGTTCTGAAATTTAGTAGTGTACTAACATTATAGTGTGAGTAGTGGTGGTTTGTAGGTTCTGGGCCAAGTGATTGACAGCTTCCGGTCACGTGACCGGAAGCTGTCAATCACTTGGCCCAGAAGTCTCATTTCCACACTACTACCCCCACTACTGATATCCCACCACTGCCCGCAGCAAGAAGGCGAGGCAATCCCGAGGAGGAGGAGCAGCAAGGCGGGCCTATGGAGGTGGACGAGGAGGAGGAGGACATGGACGGAGAGTTCCCGGTTTAGGTTTATTTGTAAATATTATTTTAAGTTCAATTGTAAATAGTATTTTTAAGTCCAATTGTAAATAGTATTTGTAAGCAATTATATTGTAATAGTTTGGTTTGCAGCAAAAATCTGTGTTGTTATTTTCTCCCCTTATTCCCCACTTTTCAAAATTACAAACATGTTCAAGTTATACTTTTTATTTAAATTAACTGTTATAAATTTTTAAAAATTATCGAAATTTTAAATATTATCGAAACTTGGACAATAGTTTTTTCTTAAGTATTGGATTGAAAGGACAAATATAGGTGAGGCAGTAGGGGCCGCAAACAGAGGTGTCGTAGCCCTACAGCCGATACCTGTTGTAGACGTAGCGGCGGCGCGAGTTGCGCCTCAGGATTCTTTGGTAGTCCGCCTTGTACGGTGACTTGCCGTAGCTGACAAAGTATTCTAGCCGGTCCTCGGAGCAGTAGAACGCCACCCAGTTACAATTTTACAAAATACAAGAATAGTAAATCAGGATGAGAAGATTGAGTCGAACAGCCTGCGGAATAGATCATAGTGTGTTTTCATTACGGTACGTACAGTTAGGTTTATTAATGACAGTTACAGTTAGGTTTATTGATGCAGATTTCACCGATGGTCACGTACAACAGGTCCCGGTGGTCCTCCAATGCGTGCGTGCGTGCGTGCATGCGTGCGTGCGTGCGTGCATGCGTGCGTGCGCGTGCGTGTGCGTGTGCGTGAGCGTTCGTGCGTGCGTGTGTGTGCGTGCGTGCGTGCGTGCGTGCGTGCGTGCATGCGTGCGTGCGCGTGCGTGTGCGTGTGCGTAAGCGTTCGTGCGTGCGTGTGTGTGCGTGCGCGTGCGTGTGCGTGTGCGTGTGTGTCAGGTGCAAGCCAGGAGTCTGCAGACAAGTGCACCTGAGGAGGAGGAGGACTTGTCTGTATCAGCAAGCAAAGTGCGCCTTAGGAGGACTTGTCTGTATCAGCAACCAAAGTGCAACTGTGGAGGAGGAAAAAAACGGGCTGGAGCTGGTTGCGGCAGTTAGGTTCATGACGCAGGTTTTACTTAGGTTTATCGACACAGGTTTAAGTTAGGTTTACAGATCCAGGTTTTAGTTAGGTTTTCAGACGCATGTTTTAGTTAGGTTTATAGACGCAGGTTTATGTTAGGTTTATAGACGCAGGTTTATGTTAGGTTTATAGACGCAGGTTTATGTTAGGTTTATAGGCGCAAGTTTAAGTTAGGTTTACAGACGCAGGTTTAAGTTAGGTTTACAGACGCAAGTTTAACTTAGGTTTATAGACGCAGGTTTAAGTTAGGTTTGAGGATGCATAAACGTCTTATTGAAGCAGGAACTGCAATCGTTGTACCATGGGTTTATTTAAATGTCGACACTCTTTAGTAGTTGAAGTAGATCTTTCAGTTGGGGGCTTCTAATTTTGAAACGTTACTCTTTTAGGCTGCTTCTAGCTGTTTTTTTATATGATTTATTTTGAGGATTTATTGTTTGATATCTGAAGTAACATATCAAAAATTTCTGTCTGACTCTTACTTCAAATTAGTAGTATTAAATCTGTATAAATACTTATTATATATATATAAATTTGTTGTATCTATTAACATAAGTTGCCGAACGTAAGTTTAGTGGGCTCTTATTACTCTTTGTAAACCTGAGGTTTTGGTTTATTTTCATGAACCGTTCAATGGATTCATTATGGTTTGTTATTTCTGTACGTATGAAGACAGTTTTACATGACGTTGTATTCAATAGAAAATAGGTTCAGTTTCAATATTTTAAAAATTATTTCTTGTAAACAAATACTCTTACTGCTTATTTGGTTTTAAAAATCTTTATTTCCTTTTGTATTTTTTTGGTTTTATTTGAGGTTCTTAATTAAAATGCGCCAGCTTCTTCCGAGTTATTAAAAAAGTAATCAGATAAAATTTTGCACTAAAATGTCATGGTTTATGTTCCACATACCCTACACGTATTAATTGATGAAAGCTTCTATAAATAGGTGCCAAAGACCACAATTATTACTGAAGTAGCCGTAGTTAGTAAATATTTATTAGGTACTTGGCAATAATTTTACCAGGCACTTGTTTACAAATATAAAATTAACTGTGCTGATCGGCTTAACATATTATTTCTTAATGAAAGTTGAGCTAATATTTATCTTGTCTAAAGGGGTTATTATATCCATAGTGATAGCTTTTGTTTGTAGTGAGTTTTAATCCACATGATCAGAGCTAAGTGAAAGCTACGTGTCGTTACAAAACTCGTGTAAAATGGTATAATCTTCTACAAACTTGATTTAACTTTTAAATATTAGGTTGTAAAACCGATAGACCTAATGTTTTACGTTATTAAAGCAAAGCAAACCAATATATTTTTAACTTTCGCCATATCAAGCTGCAGTCTCATTCAATTCAACGGGGAGCTGTAAATTATTTGAGCTCGGCTAAAACATTCATTGAGAACCCTTCAGGTTTTCCTCTTAAAACCAACTTGCTTTCATAACGTTCATCTAAAATTTATAAAAAGTATAAACTCATTTTTAACAGTTTAAATACATTATGCAACATACTTCTATTACTTAATATGTTGGTTCTGTAGGCCCAGCTGATCGAAAGATCATTATAAAAATACAAAGGGTATATACATATTTATTATTTTCTAGTTTATTCTCGAAATATGGAACATCCTGAAATATAGTCAATATGTATGAGTAAACATTTAAGGGCAGTTTCGTGTTACGTTCTGAAATTTAGTAGTGTACTAACATTATAGTGTGAGTAGTGGTGGTTTGTAGGTTCTGGGCCAAGTGATTGACAGCTTCCGGTCACGTGGCCGGAAGCTGTCAATCACTTGGCCCAGAAGTCTCATTTCCACACTACTACCCCCACTACTGATATCCCACCACTGCCCGCAGCAAGAAGGCGAGGCAATCCCGAGGAGGAGGAGCAGCAAGGCGGGCCTATGGAGGTGGACGAGGAGGAGGAGGACATGGACGGAGAGTTCCCGGTTTAGGTTTATTTGTAAATATTATTTTAAGTTCAATTGTAAATAGTATTTTTAAGTCCAATTGTAAATAGTATTTGTAAGCAATTATATTGTAATAGTTTGGTTTGCAGCAAAAATCTGTGTTGTTATTTTCTCCCCTTATTCCCCACTTTTCAAAATTACAAACATGTTCAAGTTATACTTTTTATTTAAATTAACTGTTATAAAATTTTTAAAAATTATCGAAATTTTAAATATTATCGAAACTTGGACAATAGTTTTTTCTTAAGTATTGGATTGAAAGGACAAATATAGGTGAGGCAGTAGGGGCCGCAAACAGAGGTGTCGTAGCCCTACAGCCGATACCTGTTGTAGACGTAGCGGCGGCGCGAGTTGCGCCTCAGGAACCTTTGGTAGTCCGCCTGGTACGGTGACTTGCCGTAGCTGACAAAGTATTCTAGCCGGTCCTCGGAGCAGTAGAACGCCACCCAGTTACAATTTTACAAAATACAAGAATAGTAAATCAGGATGAGAAGATTGAGTCGAACAGCCTGCGGAATAGATCATAGTGTGTTTTCATTACGGTACGTACAGTTAGGTTTATTAATGACAGTTACAGTTAGGTTTATTGATGCAGATTTCACCGATGGTCACGTACAACAGGTCCCGGTGGTCCTCCAATGCGTGCGTGCGTGCGTGCATGCGTGCGTGCGTGCGTGCATGCGTGCGTGCGTGCGTGCATGCGTGCGTGCGCGTGCGTGTGCGTGTGCGTGAGCGTTCGTGCGTGCGTGTGTGTGCGTGCACGTGCGTGTGCGTGTGCGTGTGTGTCAGGTGCAAGCCAGGAGTCTGCAGACAAGTGCACCTGAGGAGGAGGAGGACTTGTCTGTATCAGCAAGCAAAGTGCGCCTTAGGAGGACTTGTCTGTATCAGCAAGCAAAGTGCAACTGTGGAGGAGGAAAAAAACGGGCTGGAGCTGGTTGCGGCAGTTAGGTTCATGACGCAGGTTTTACTTAGGTTTATCGACACAGGTTTAAGTTAGGTTTACAGATCCAGGTTTTAGTTAGGTTTTCAGACGCATGTTTAAGTTAGGTTTATAGACGCAGGTTTATGTTAGGTTTATAGACGCAGGTTTATGTTAGGTTTATAGACGCAGGTTTATGTTAGGTTTATAGGCGCAAGTTTAAGTTAGGTTTACAGACGCAGGTTTAAGTTAGGTTTACAGACGCAAGTTTAACTTAGGTTTATAGACGCAGGTTTAAGTTAGGTTTGAGGATGCATAAACGTCTTATTGAAGCAGGAACTGCAATCGTTGTACCATGGGTTTATTTAAATGTCGACACTCTTTAGTAGTTGAAGTAGATCTTTCAGTTGGGGGCTTCTAATTTTGTAACGTTACTCTTTTAGGCTGCTTCTAGCTGTTTTTTTATATGATTTATTTTGAGGATTTATTGTTTGATATCTGAAGTAACATATCAAAAATTTCTGTCTGACTCTTACTTCAAATTAGTAGTATTAAATCTGTATAAATACTTATTATATATATATAAATTTGTTGTATCTATTAACATAAGTTGCCGAACGTAAGTTTAGTGGGCTCTTATTACTCTTTGTAAACCTGAGGTTTTGGTTTATTTTCATGAACCGTTCAATGGATTCATTATGGTTTGTTATTTCTGTACGTATGAAGACAGTTTTACATGACGTTGTATTCAATAGAAAATAGGTTCAGTTTCAATATTTTAAAAATTATTTCTTGTAAACAAATACTCTTACTGCTTATTTGGTTTTAAAAATCTTTATTTCCTTTTGTATTTGTTTGGTTTTATTTGAGGTTCTTAATTAAAATGCGCCAGCTTCTTCCGAGTTATTAAAAAAGTAATCAGATAAAAGTTTGCACTAAAATGTCATGGTTTATGTTCCACATACCCTACACGTATTAATTGATGAAAGCTTCTATAAATAGGTGCCAAAGACCACAATTATTACTGAAGTAGCCGTAGTTAGTAAATATTTATTAGGTACTTGGCAATAATTTTACCAGGCACTTGTTTACAAATATAAAATTAACTGTGCTGATCGGCTTAACATATTATTTCTTAATGAAAGTTGAGCTAATATTTATCTTGTCTAAAGGGGTTATTATATCCATAGTGATAGCTTTTGTTTGTAGTGAGTTTTAATCCACATGATCAGAGCTAAGTGAAAGCTACGTGTCGTTACAAAACTCGTGTAAAATGGTATAATCTTCTACAAACTTGATTTAACTTTTAAATATTAGGTTGTAAAACCGATAGACCTAATGTTTTACGTTATTAAAGCAAAGCAAACCAATATATTTTTAACTTTCGCCATATCAAGCTGCAGTCTCATTCAATTCAACGGGGAGCTGTAAATTATTTGAGCTCGGCTAAAACATTCATTGAGAACCCTTCAGGCTTTCCTCTTAAAACCAACTTGCTTTCATAACGTTCATCTAAAATTTATAAAAAGTATAAACTCATTTTTAACAGTTTAAATACATTATGCAACATACTTCTATTACTTAATTTGTTGGTTCTGTAGGCCCAGCTGATCGAAAGATCATTATAAAAATACAAAAGGTATATACATATTTATTATTTTCTAGTTTATTCTCGAAATATGGAACATCCTTAAATATAGTCAATATGTATGAGTAAACATTTAAGGGCAGTTTCGTGTTACGTTCTGAAATTTAGTAGTGTACTAACATTATAGTGTGAGTAGTGGTGGTTTGTAGGTTCAGGGGCCAAGTGATTGACAGCTTCCGGTCACGTGACCGGTAGCTGTCAATCACTTGGCCCAGAAGTCTCATTTCCACACTACTACCCCCACTACTGATATCCCACCACTGCCCGCAGCAAGAAGGCGAGGCAATCCCGAGGAGGAGGAGTAGCAAGGCGGGCCTATGGAGGTGGACGAGGAGGAGGAGGACATGGACGGAGAGTTCCCGGTTTAAGTTTATTTGTAAATATTATTTTAAGTTCAATTGTAAATAGTATTTTTAAGTCCAATTGTAAATAGTATTTGTAATCAATTATATTGTAATAGTTTGGTTTGCAGTGCGTGCGTGCGTGCATGCGTGCGTGCGTGCGTGCATGCGTGCGTGCGTGCGTGCATGCGTGCGTGTGCGTGCGTGTGCGTGTGCGTGAGCGTTCGTGCGTGCGTGTGTGTGCGTGCGCGTGCGTGTGCGTGTGCGTGTGTGTCAGGTGCAAGCCAGGAGTCTGCAGACAAGTGCACCTGAGGAGGAGGAGGACTTGTCTGTATCAGCAAGCAAAGTGCGCCTTAGGAGGACTTGTCTGTATCAGCAAGCAAAGTGCAACTGTGGAGGAGGAAAAAACGGGCTGGAGCTGGTTGCGGCAGTTAGGTTCATGACGCAGGTTTTACTTAGGTTAATCGACACAGGTTTATGTTAGGTTTACAGATGCAGGTTTTAGTTAGGTTTTCAGACGCAGGTTTAAGTTAGGTTTATAGACGCAGGTTTATGTTAGGTTTATAGACGCAGGTTTATGTTAGGTTTATAGACGCAGGTTTATGTTAGGTTTATAGGCGCAAGTTTAAGTTAGGTTTACAGACGCAGGTTTAAGTTAGGTTTACAGACGCAAGTTTAACTTACGTTTATAGACGCAGGTTTAAGTTAGGTTTGAGGATGCATAAACGTCACTCGCGCGAGCGAAGCTGCTCCGTCGCGGGTTATCCTCAGGCTGGCCGAAGTGGAATCGCTTGGTAAAAGCGATATACCGCTCCTCCGTGTGCGCCAACACGTCCACGTCACCGGGGTCAATTGCCAACTCCCGCACTACGAAGTGGGCGTTGTAGTTGGAGAGGATGTTAGGTTTATAGACGCAGGTTTATGCTAGGTTTATAGGCGCAAGTTTAAGTTAGGTTTACAGACGCAGGTTTAAGTTAGGCTTACAGACGCAAGTTTAACGTAGGTTTATAGACGCAGGTTTAAGTTAGGTTTTAGGATGCATAAACGTCGCTCGCGCGAGCGAAACTGCTCCGTCGCGGGTTATCCTCTTGCTGGCCAAAGTGGAATCGCTTGGTTAAAGCGATATACCGCTCCTCCGTGTGCGCCAACACGTCCACGTCACCGGGGTCAATTGCCAACTCCCGCACTACGAAGTGGGCGTTGTAGTTGGAGAGGATGTTAGGTTTATAGACGCAGGTTTATGTTAGGTTTATAGGCGCAAGTTTAAGTTGGGTTTACAGACGCAGGTTTAAGTTAGGTTTACAGACGCAAGTTTAAGTTAGGTTTGAGGTTGCATAAACGTTCGCGCGAGCGAAACTGCTCCGTCACAGGTTATCCTCAGGCTGGCCGAAGTGGAATCGCTTGGTAAAAGCGATATACCACTCCTCCGTGTGTGCCAACACGTCCACGTCACCGGGGTCAATTGCCAACTCCTGCACTACGAAGTGGGCGTCGTAGTTGAAGAGGTTGTGGAAGTAGCAATTGATGACTCGCTGCTCCCTGTACCGGAGATTGCACAAGCGGTGGGCGGCTCCGCGGTACTGGTACGGTGGGGCGTGGTTGTGGTCCCGAACCTTAATGTCCTGGTCGGAGAACTCGTTCCCGCAGAGGTAGCAGTGGGCCACCGAGTCAAATTCCATCTCCTCTTGCGGAGTCAGCAAGGGGTGAAGATTCCGCAAATCGGTGAGGAAGCTCCACAGAAACAACACGTCCATCTTCAGCCTTTCCATAAAGACCTTGGACGCGTCAGCTCCGAAGTAGACGCGGGGTTTAAACTCCTCCAGGCCGACCGAATCCACGATCTGGTAGGCGAAGGCGTACGGGACGTGCATTTTCAGGGGCGTCGTGCCGGGCGGCGCTTCCACCGGGTCAACAGCGACAGGCTGCAGAGCAAACTCGAAGTCCGCGTAGATGCAGAACCTCTCCCGCCTAGTGTACTCTGGATGGGTGAAACGGATCTGCTGCTTCTTCGGCAAGTCCAGGCGAAGGGGAGACTTGGCGTAGCAATAACGCCTGTGCTCCTCGAGGCGCTGGGCACCCGTCAACCCTAGCTTGTTGGGTTGGTTGTCGAAGTAAGCGAAGCACCGCTTACAGACGTAGATCCTATGCCCGTGGTCAGTGAGCTGGCGACGGGTCAGTTGGCTTAAATCGCTGATGTAGGCGTAGTGACTGTCCCCGTCGGTGGTTACGTACAGCAGGTCCCTGTGGTCTTAAAGCTCTCGCTTGCATATCTTCAAGGGGTCGACCCTATCCATGACCTTGGGAGTTCCGTCACGGCGTCTTCCCACCATCGCGCTCTCGATCCCGTAGACGTTTACGCTGATGTTGTTCTTGCCCTGAAAGGTCTTGATGTCCTTGAGCGTCACGGGGAAACGCAAACCGGTCCAGTCGTAGCGGGCGATGATGTCCATGGTGTAGTTTTCGGGTCTATGCGGGTTGTGCTGGACGAACTGGGACAGGATGGCGTACATGAAGCAGTTGTTGTCAGCGTTGTTAACATTGACAACGGCACGCGTGTCTGCAATAGCCCTTGGCAGCTGGAGATATGCTCTGCCTCCGAGTGGCGTGTACTCGTTCACGCGGATCTCCAGGTCCCGTATACGCAGGTAGGTCCAGCCGCTGCCTACCAGTTCGCACTGCTCCTTCTTCTTCATGATCGTCTCAAACGTCGTGGAGAGGAAAGCCCCCAAGTCGGAGGCCTCGGTCAGTGGGACGTTATTCGTGTTGAAGGAGCGCAGGCAGGTGGCCCCGTGAATTTTGGTGACCTCACATTCCAGGACCATGTTCGCCTTGATGCTCGGATGTTCGGTCATGACTTCCTCCATCAGGTCCAGAACCTCGTCAAACAACAAGGTCAGCGCATCCTCGACAGTCAGCAAGGCGTCTAACGGCCGGGCCAGGCGGTAGGTGAGGAGGCGACTCCGAAAGGCCCAATGTACGAGCTGAAACATGGAGCGGCCGCCACCCTCCATCTCGTCATCAATGGTCTGAGACTCGGTGCTAGGTCCTGCCTGAAGCTCGGCGCTAGGTCCTGGAACAACAGAAAAGATTAAAGGATTTTACCGTTGGTATAACGCAAAAAGAGTGAAGCATACATGTCTTGCACATATATAAAGGTTTGTTTTAATCTTGTATATTAAATACGTTTACAGCAAGATGACTCGTCTAGTTCTGTTTGTTAAGTTCGTTAATAGCGACAAGGAAAATATATTAAATAAAGGAACAGCTTGAAAATGTATTTGATAAATTATTTATGCATTTATAGCATAAAGGTCCATGACTCGACTAGTTCTGTTTAGCAAGTTCGTTAATAGCAAAAAAAAATAAAGGGAAAACCTATAATCATGTTTAAATAAAGCAATTATACTTACGTTTCAGTAGTGAAGGTAATCTATGTAGGAAGAAATCACTGGCGAAGAGCGCACTAACGAGCTTCCACTCAGCAGTAGGTTCACGAGGAGGCTAATGGCACTAGCGGAGTACGTCACTGGTGAAGAGCGCACTCACTGACGTTCACTCGGCAGTATATCCACGAAGAGACTGACTCTACCCTCGAATAGCAGCCGTGTTTATAGGCAGCGGCCTTGGGGATTTTCCATGTCCGGGAGAAGCTTCTAGAAGGTCGCTAATGAGTAAACAGCCCGGGCGGTCATGTAGGCCCTAGCACGCGCCTCGACACGTGACACCGCGGAGCTGCTTGCAGTTTGGTTTGGCTAAGCCGGCAAACAACATGTAGTCAAGTTACATCAAATTCGGTCGGTAAACAGCCGAGATCCCATAAGGAAAACGCGTTTAGAAATTAATAGCGGGCCCGTTTAACGGTGGATTTTCAATTTTCTTTAGGCGATGTTTACTTAGGCCACTGCCTGACATGTGGTGAGGTTTCGTCAAAATCGGTCGGTAAACAGCAGAGATCCCATAAGGATAAAGCGTTTAAAAATTAATAGCGTGCCCGTTTAACAGTGGATTTTCAATTTTCTTTAAGCGATGGTTTACTTAGGCCGCCGCCCGACATGTGGTGATGTTTCCTCATAATCGGTCGGTAAACAGCAGAGATCCCATATTGAAAACGCGTTTACAAATTAATAGCAAGCTTGTTTGATCATGGATCTATGGGGTTCTTTCGTCATTCGCTTCCTCGAGGGTAGGACTACACTCTGGAAAAAGTCCCGTGGAAATCGGTGGGTAAATAGGCTAGTTATTAATCTTCGAAAGTTTTTTCCTCATGGTCAAGGTCATCACGAAAAGTGCTGCAGACGACGGGGGCGGATCGGGGGGGGGGTGACGTCATCGGGGGGGAGGTCAAAGGTCAAGGTCAAGGGGGGATGACGTCATTGGGGGCGGATCGGGGGGAGGGGGGTGACGTCATTGGGGGGGAGGTCAAAGGTCATGGTCACGGGGGGGAGGAATCCTCCTCCCCAACCTCCGCTCTTTTCCTTTGGATTTTGCTGAATTTTAAATGGCTATTGCCCCCTACTCTCCCCTACCGCCCCACTTCCCCAACCCCTAGATCCCTAGACCATTGTGGGAGGCTTTGCCCCTAGATCAATTGGTGTAAATTATTAAATGTGTTCATGTGATAAAAAATGCTAAACCACCACAAAACCTCGAAAAAATGTTGAAATTGAAAAATCTAGCACTATCTAAGGGTGAACGAGACGAGATACGATAAAAGTCAAAAGTCAAAGTTTTAGATCGTCTAAATTCCTTGGCAAGTGTAGGTATTCCGTTAATCGATAGGACCATCTGTTCGTCCGCTAGAGCTAAAATAAAAAAGCACTGTTTTGGACATATTCAAATTTTCCTCCATTTTTAATTTTTTTATGTGGTTCTGATTAAAAATTATACCTTTTTGCAATTTTCCTGGAGGTTTTAATGGACAAGCTACATGTAGGCCTAATTCCACGTTTATAGCTTGTCTAGAATTACCTGAGTAAGTCGATAATGCAGTTTGTCATTTATGAAACAATTAGGGTTTTTAATTTTTTTGAGGTGTTTACTTATTAAAACATGTACGTTTATCAACTAATTCGTGAAGGGTAATGTGTAATCATATTTAGTGCCAAATATCAAGCCTTAATCTACTAAATTAAAGTGATATGAAATTAAAAACCACGAAAATAACCAACGAAATTGCCTAAAATTTGAAAGATCTAGCGCTACCTAAGGGTTAAGGGAGCGAGATAGACCAAATGTTACAGGAACAAAGTTGTAGATCTTGCAAAATCCGTAGCACATGGTGGTGTCCGTTTTTCAATAGGTCAATCCGTTTGGCCACCAGAGCTCAAAAACTGTAATTTTAAAACAAGCCTTTTTTGGGGGGGTTAAGATACAAAACCGTCAGTTTTGGTAATTTTCCTGGGGTTTACAAGCTATAAGCTACCTGCATGCAAAATTTCAGGTTTCTAGCTCGTCTAGAAGTGGTCTAGAATTCGTATACCTCAGTGAGTGAGTGAGTGAGTAAATGAGTTACACATGCGGCTGTATATATATTAGACTCGCTTCGCTCGCTGGGGGCTCCGCCCCCAGACCCCTGTGGGGGGCTTCGCTCCCAGCTCGCTGTTTGGCCTCATGCTGAAGTGGTGTTGTTTCATATGGCCCAGAACCCCAATAAGGCCACTACTTATACTAAGAAAACAGACAAATCAGCAGATATTTAAGTATAAGACCATCCGTTTGGCTGCTAGAACTGTTTAAACAACTCTACATTCTGATTGTTTATAACCGTTATTATGAATTGTTTTGAAGTAGTTCAAACTAAAAAAATAATGCTTGGGAATTGTCTGTGAGGTTAAAAGGTGCAAAGCACATGCATGCCAAATCTCACGTCTCTAGCTCAAGTATTAATGGTGTCACGTGCATGTCCAATAATATAAATTGGCACAGAACCCCCAATACATTACTACTTATACTAAGAAAACTGTCATATCTTAAGATAATTAGAGTTTTTCATTTTTCGACAAGTTTAATTAGTTAAAACTGGCCACGTGACTGCTGCTATTTACTAAGTGTGATGTAGACATACTGCGTACCCAATATTAGGCCTCCATGAAGTATATTAACGTGATAGCCAATAAAAAACGACCAAAATATTTCGAAAATATGCCGAAATTTGAAAAATCTACCGCTACCTAAGGGTGAAGGAGACAAGATACGACAAAATGTCACAGGTCCAAAGATGTAGATCGTCTAAAATCCGTGTGTCATGGTGGTCTCCGTTTCTCGATAGGACCAACCGTTCGACCGCTACAGCCACAAAAAATGCACTATTTTGGAGATTTTCAAAAATTTCCTCCATTTTGAATTTTTTTGAGGAGGTTAAAATACAAAATTATACCTTTTTGCAATTTTTCTGGGGGTTTCAATGGACAAGCTACATGTAGGCCTAATTCCATGTTTCTAGCTTATTTAGAATTACCTGAGTAAGTCGATAATGCAGTTTGACATTTATGGAATAATTAGGGGTTTTAATTTTTTTGGGATGTTTAATTATTAAAACATGTTAGTTTATTGAGTATTTCATGAAGGGTAATGTGTCAATATATTGAGTGCAAAATTTAAAGTCTTTATATACTAAATTAAAGTGATAGGAAATTAAAAACCACGAAAATAACCGTCGAAATTGCCTAAAATTTGAAAAATCTAGTGCTACCTAAGGGTGAAGGGAGCGAGATACGACAAAATGTCATAGGAATAAAGATGTAGATCTTGCAAAATCCGTAGCACGTGGTGGTGTCCGTTTTTCGATAGGTCAAACCGTTCGGCCGCTAGAGCTCAAAAACTGTAATTTTAAAATAAGCCTTTTTGGGGGGGTTTTAAATATTTTTTTTAGGGGGGTTAAAATAAAATATTGTTAGTTTTGGCGATGTTCCTGGGGGTTACAAGCTATAAGCTACCTGCATGCAAAATTTCAGGTTTCTAACTCGTCTATAAGTGGTCTAGAATTTGGTATACCTCAGTGAGTGAGTCAGTTACACATGCGGCTGTATATATATTAGACTCGCTTCGCTCGCTGGGGGCTCCGCCCCCAGACCCATGTGGGGGGCTTCGCCCCCAGGTCGCTGTTTGGCCTCATGTTGAAGTGGTGTTGTTTCAAATGGCCCAGAACCCCCATAAGACTACTACTCATACTAAGAAACAGACCAATTTTCAGAAATTTAAATATGAGAGCATCTGTATGGTCGTTGGAACTGTTTAAACAACACTAGATTTTGATTGTTTCTATCCGCCATTATTAAGTTATTGAGGTAGTAAAACTGGAAAAAGTAAGCCTTAGGAATTTTCCCTTTGGTTAGAAAGTGCAAAGCACATGCATGACAAATCTGGAGTTCCTAACTTTAGGAGATGTAACCAAAATACTACTACTATTAATATAATACTACGTGGAAATAAAACTGAAACCAGGTAAATAATAATATTAGTGGTATAATCAGACTCCGGGTATAATTTAAGTTATTCAAATAATAGAATAACTTTGAAATATTTTTTAGTATGACCTGTAAATAATGATATTTAAATGTTGTGGATGGATACACCGTCATAACATACCATAATAATAATACATGTGGTGTCTATAGGACATGTCCAACTAATCAAAACAAATTTGTGCTGGTTTTTACCCACTATGTACGTCTAACATGCCCAAATATCAATGAAAACACCGGAAAATCTAAAAAAACTAGAGGATTTTCAAAATTGTTTAGGGTTCAAACAATTCAAAATGGTCATGAAACTTCTGCCACATACTTCCTGTAATATAGAGATATTCCGTGTCAAATATTAAGACTCTAAGTACTATTTTAGAGTGTCAAATAAATAAACACCACTAAGTTTTAGTGGAAAATTGTTAAAGATTTAAGAAATCTAGCGCTACCTAAGGGCGAAGGGGGTGAGATACGGCAAAATGTCATATGAATAAATTTGTAGTTTGTCTAAAATCCGTGGCACGTGGTAGTCTTCGTTTTTCGACAGGACAACACGTTCTGTAGCTAGAGCTCAAATAGAAAAAAATACTACATTTTGATTTTTTGATTTACAATTATTTTTTTTTTTTATTTAGTTCAAACTAAAAATAGTAGGATTTGGAAAAAAAGTGCAACGCACACGCATGCCATATCTAACGATCCTAGTTAAAGTATAAATGGTGATACGTGCATTCTATTTAATAACAATTGTTCCAGAACCGCTATTTCCTTACTAATTATATTAGAAAGGTAAAATCTATCGATTTTAAGAGTTTTTATTTTCCGACAGGTTTAAGTAGTAAAAATGGTTATATTTCTGCTGATATTTACTAAGTGTGATGTAGACATACTGCGTGCCCAATATTAGGCCTCCATCAAGTATATTAACGTGATAGGAAATAAAAAAGGCCACAAAATATAGAAAATATGCCGAAATTTGAGAAATCTAGCGCTATCTAAGGGTGAAGGAGACGAGATACGACAAAAAGTCATAGGGCCAAAGTTATAGATTGTCTAAAGTCCGTGTGTCGTGGTGGTCTCCGTTTCTCGATAGGACCAACCGTTCGGCCGCTACAGCCCAAAAAATGCACTATTTTGGAGATGTTCAAAATTTCCTCCATTTTGAATTTTTTTGATGAGGTTAAAATAAAAAATTATACCTTTTTGCAATTTTTCCTGGGGGTTTCAATGGACAAGCTACATGTAGGCCTAATTCCATGTTTCTATATTATCTATGATTACCTGAGTAAGTCGATAATGCAGTTTGTCATTTATAGAATAATTAGGGTTTTTAATTTTTTTGGGATGTTTAATTATTAAAACATGTTAGTTTATCGAGTGTTTCGTGAAAGGTAATGTGTAAACATATTGAGTGACAAATATCAAGCCTTTAAATACTAAATTAAAGTGATAGGAAATTAAAAACCACGAAAATAACCGTCAAAATTGCCTGAAATTTGAAAAATCTAGTGCTACCTAAGGGTGAAGGGAGCAAGATACGACAAAACGTTATAGTAACAAAGATGTAGATCTTGGAAAAGCCGTGCCACGTGGTGGTGTCCGTTTTTCGATAGGTCAATCCGTTCGGCCGCTAGAGCTCAAAAACTGTAATTTTAAAATAAGCCTTTTTTGGGGGGGTTTTAAATATTTTTTGGGGAGGTTAAGATATAAAACCGTCAGTTTTAGCGATTTTCCTGGGGGTTACAAGCTATAAGCTACCTGCATGCAAAATTTCAGGTTTCTAGCTCGTCTAGAAGTGGTCTAGAATTCGTATACCTCAGTGAGTGAGTGAGTGAGTGAGTCAGTTACACATGCGGCTGTATATATATTAGACTCAAAATTTGAAAAAAAACTAGAGCTATCTAAGGGTGAAGGAGACGAGATACGACAAAACGTTATAGTAACAAAGATGTAGATCTTGGAAAATCCGTGCCACGTGGTGGTGTCCGTTTTTCGATAGGTCAATCCGTTCGGCCGCTAGAGCTCAAAAACTGTAATTTTAAAATAAGCCTTTTTTGGGGGGGTTTTAAATATTTTTTGGGGAGGTTAAGATATAAAACCGTCAGTTTTGGAAATTTTACTGGGGGTTACAAGCTATAAGCTACCTGCATGCAAAATTTCAGGTTTCTAGCTCATCTAGAAGTGGTCTAGAATTCGTATACCTCAGTCAGTCAGTCAGTCAGTCAGTCAGTCAGTCAGTCAGTGAGTTACACATGCGGCTGTATATATTATAGACTCGCTTCGCTCGCTGGGGGCTCCGCCCCCAGACCCCTGTGGGGGGCTTCGCCCCCAGGTCCCTGTCTTAGTACCTATGGGACATGGTTTAATTACGCTAATAATCCGAGGTCCTATGTAGACTCAAAATATAAAGTAGACTTATTGAGTGAACAAATTTAGGCCTATCAGTACAATATTAGAGTATATAACAACTTAAAAATCGCTCCGCCTCCGCCCCCAGGCCCCTGTGGGGGGCTTCGCCGCCAGGTCGCTGTTTGGCCACAGTTTAATGTAAATTGGTCCAAATTCTATTTAAGACCTACATTCTACAACTATTTCAAGGCTTTGATTATTTTTAAGGGTTTAACCTATAAAATCTGGCTATATGCCTGTTGATGAATACTACTTGGTATGGAGTATGTTAAATTTTAAGCCTCCATTTCTTACCTAAATGCTTGAAAAAAATTATACCCTTAACTGATGTAAAATGTAGCCTTTAAAAGGCGTATTTTGAACGTTATAAGGGATACGACCACCGTTAACAACCTGAAAAACTATGACTTTGTGTAACTTCAAGCCTTGTGCAACAAAAATGACATGATTTAAAAGGGATTTTACCCTCGACAAAGCGCAACATAAAAATGTACCCGAAAAACACGAAAAGTCTACAAGAGCTCAAAAACTTTGATTTTTTGGGTTTTTCAGGTACTTAATCCTAGCGTGGGAGTATTGCTTGGTACTAAGTGTAATGTAGGAATACTGTGTGATAAGTATTAGGCCTATAAGTTCTATATTAGAGCGACGAACCATTAAAAACCACGAACAAATCTATGGAAAAAGTTTAAATTTAAAAAATCTAGCGCTAACTAAGGGTGAAGGGGGTGAGATACGGCAAAATGTCATAGAACTAAAGTCTTAGTTCGTCTAAAATCCGTGGCACTTGGTGGTCTTTGTTTTTCGATAGGACAACCCGTTCGGCCGCTAGTGCTCAAATAAAAAATACTACATTTTGAATTTGTACTCCAAAATTTTCGTTTTGTGATAGTTCAATCTAAAAATAGTAGGAATTGGGAAGAAAAGGTGCAACGCACACGCAAGCCATATATCACGATCCTAGTTAAAGTATAAATGGTGATACGTGCATTCTAATTAATAACAATTGTTCCGGAATCGTCATTTCCTTACTACTTATCCTTAGAAAACGGTCAAATTTATAAAATTTAAGAGTTTTTTATTTTCCGACAGGTTTAAGTAATAAAAACTGGTCATATTTTTGCTGCTATTTACTAAGTGTGATGTAGACATACTGCGTGCCCAATATTAGGCCTCCATCAAGTATATTAACGTGATAGGAAATAAAAAACGGCCAAAATATTTCGAAAATATGCCGAAATTTGAAAAATCTAGCGCTACCTAAGGGTGAAGGAGACGAGATACGACAAAACGTCATAGAACCAAAGTTGTAGATCGTCTAAAATCCGTGGCACATGGTGGTCTCCGTTTCTCGATAGGACCAACTGTTCGGCCGCTACAGCTCAAATAAAAAGTCACTATTTTAGACATGTTCAAAATTTCCTCCATTTTGAATTTTTTTGAGGAGGTTAAAATAAAATATTGTAACTTTTTAGAATTTATCTGGGGGTTACAAGGTACAAGCTACATACATGCCAAATTTCAGGTTTCTATCTCGTTTAGAAGTGGTCTAGAATTCGTATACCTCAGTGAGTGAGTGAGTGAGTGAGTGAGTGAGTTACACATGCGGCTGTATATATTATAGACTCGCTTCGCTCGCTGGGGGCTCCGCCCCCAGACCCCTGTGGGGGGCTTCTCCCCCAGGTCTCTGTCACATGGTTTAATTACGATAATAATCCGAGGTCCTATGTATACTCAAAATATAAAGTAGACTTATTGAGTGAACAAATTTAGGCCTAGCAGTACAATATTAGAGTACATAACAATTTAAAAATCGCTCCGCCTCCGCCCCTAGGCCCCTGTGGGGGGCTTTTCCCCCAGGTCGCTGTTTGGCCACAGTTTAATGTAAATTGGTCCAAATTCTATTTAAGACCTAAATTCTACAACTATTCCAAGGCTTTGATTATTGTTAAGGGTGTAACCTATAAAATCTTGCTATATGCCTGTTGATGAATACTACTTGGTATGGAGTATGTTAAATTTTAAGCCTCCATTTCTTACCTAAGTGCTTGAAAAAAATATACCCTTAACCGATGTAAAGTGTAGCCTTTAAAGGCGTATTTTAAACCTTATAAGGGATACGACCACCGTTAACAACCTGAAAAACTATGACTTTGGGTAACTTCAAGCCTTCTGCAACAAATATGACATGATTTATAAGGGATTTTACCCTCGACAGAGCGCAACATAAAAAATGTACCCGAAAAACACGAAAAGTCTACAAGAGCTCTAAAACTTAGATTTTTGTGGTTTTTTAGATACTTAATCCTGGCGTGGGAGTATTTCTTAGTACTAAGTGTAATGTAGGAATACTGTGTGATAAGTATTAGGCCTATAAGTTCTATATTAGAGCGACAAACCATTAAAAACCACGAACAAATCTATGGAAAAAGTTTAAATTTTAAAAAATCTAGCGCTATCTAAGGGTGAAGGGGGTGAGATACGGCAAAAAGTCATAAGACTAAAGTTGTAGTTCGTCTAAAATCCGTGGCACGTGGTGGTCTTTGTTTTTCGATAGGACAACCCGTTCAGCCACTAGAGCTCAAATAAAAAAATACTACATTTTGATTTTTGTATTCACAATTATTTATTTTGTTGAGATAGTTCAAACTAATAATATTAGGATTTGCGAAGAAAAGATGCAAGGCACATGCATGCCAAATCTCACTTTTCTAGTTCAAGTATTATTGGTGTCACGTGTCTGTCCAATAATATAAATTGGCCCAGAACCCCCAATACGCCACTACTTATACTAAGAAAACGGTCATATCTAAAGATTTTTAGAGTTTTTTCATTTTTCGACAGGTTTAATTAATAAAAACTGGTCATATTTCTGCTGATATTTACTAAATGTGATGTAAACATACTGCGTGCCCAATATTAGGCCTCCATAAAGTATATTAACGTGATAGGAAATAAAAAACCGCCACAAAATCTCAAAATTTGAAAAAATCTAGAGCTATGTAAGGGTGAAGGAGACGAGATACGACAAAATGTCATAGGAACAAACTTGTAGATCTTGCAAAATCCGTGGCACGTGGTGGTGTCCGTTTTTTGATAGGACAATCCGTTTAACCGCTAGAGCTCAAAAACTGTAATTTTAAAATAAGCTTTTTTGGGGGGGTTTTAAATATTTTTTACGGGGGGTTAAAATACAAAATTGTCAGTTTTGGCAATTTTACCGGGGGTTACAAGCTATAAGCTACCTGCATGCAACATTTCAGGTTTCTAGCTCATCTAGAAGGGGTCTAGAATTCGTATACCTCAGTCAGTCAGTCAGTCAGTCAGTCAGTCAGTCAGTGAGTTACACATGCGGCTGTATATATTATAGACTCACTTCGCTCGCTGGGGGCTCCGCCCCCAGACCCCTGTGGGGGGCTTCGCCCCCAGGTCCCTGTCACATGGTTTAATTACGATAATAATTCGAGGTCCTATGTATACTCAAAATATAAAGTAGACTTATTGAGTGAACAAATTTAGGCCTAGCAGTACAATATTAGAGTACATAACAATTTAAAAATCGCTCCGCCTCCGCCCCTAGGCCCCTGTGGGGGGCTTTCCCCCCAGGTCGCTGTTTGGCCACAGTTTAATGTAAATTGGTCCAAATTCTATTTAAGACCTAAATTCTACAACTATTCCAAGGCTTTGATTATTGTTAAGGGTTTAACCTATAAAATCTGGCTATATGCCTGTTGATGAATACTACTTGGTTTGGAGTATGTTAAATTTTAAGCCTCCATTTCTTACCTAAGTGCTTGAAATAAATTATACCCTTAACCGATGTAAAGTGTAGCCTTTAAAGGCGTATTTTAAACCTTATAAGGGATACGACTACCGTTAACAACCTGAAAAACGATGACTTTGGGTAACTTCAAGCCTTCTGCAACAAATATGACATGATTTATAAGGGATTTTACCCTCGACAGAGCGCAACATAAAAAATGTACCCGAAAAACACGAAAAGTCTACAAGAGCTCTAAAACTTAGATTTTTGTGTTTTTTTTAGATACTTAATCCTGGCGTGGGAGTATTAGTATTAGAGCGACAAACCATTAAAAACCACGAACAAATCTATGGAAAAAGTTTACATTTTAAAAAATCTAGCGCTATCTAAGGGTGAAGGGGGTGAGATACGGCAAAAAGTCATAGGACTAAAGTTGTAGTTCGTCTAAAATCCGTGGCACATGGTGGTCTTTGTTTTTCGATAGGACAACCCGTTCAGCCGCTAGAGCTCAAATAAAAAAATACTACATTTTGATTTTTGTATTCACAATTATTTATTTTGTTGAGATAGTTCAAACTAATAATATTAGGATTTGCGAAGAAAAGATGCAAGGCACATGCATGCCAAATCTCACTTTTCTAGTTCAAGTATTATTGGTGTCACGTGTCTGTCCAATAATATAAATTGGCACATAACCCCCAAGACGCCACTACTTATACTAAGAAAACGGTCATATCTAAAGATTTTTAGAGTTTTTTCATTTTTCGACAGGTTTAATTAATAAAAACTGGTCATATTTCTGCTGATATTTACTAAATGTGATGTAGACATACTGCGTGCCCAATATTAGGCCTCCATAAAGTATATTAACGTGATAGGAAATAAAAAACCGCCACAAAATCTCAAAATTTGAAAAAATCTAGAGCTATCTAAGGGTGAAGGAGACGAGATACGACTAAAAGTCATAGGAACAAACTTGTAGATCTTGCAAAATCCGTAGCACGTGGTGGTGTCCGTTTTTTGATAGGACAATCCGTTTAACCGCTAGAGCTCAAAAACTGTAATTTTAAAATAAGATTTTTTGGGGGGGTTTTAAATATTTTTTACGGGGGGTTAAAATACAAAATTGTCAGTTTTGGCAATTTTACTGGGGGTTACAAGCTATAAGCTACCTGCATGCAAAATTTCAGGTTTCTAGCTCATCTAGAAGTGGTCTAGAATTCGTATACCTCAGTCAGTCAGTCAGTCAGTCAGTCAGTCAGTGAGTTACACATGCGGCTGTATATATTATAGACTCGCTTCGCTCGCTGGGGGCTCCGCCCCCAGACCCCTGTGGGGGGCTTCGCCCCCAAGGCGCTGTTTGGCCACAGTTTAATGTAAATTGGTCCAAATTCTATTTAAGACCTAAATTCTACAACTATTCCAAGGCTTTTATTATTTTAAGGTTTTAACCTATAAAATCCGGTCATAAGCCTATCGGTGAGTACGACTTGGCATGGAGACGTAGTATGTTTAATTTTAAGTTTCAATGCATGATTCAGTGCTGTGTTTCAATGCTGTTCAGTGCTCGAAAAAAAATTAATACCCTTAATTTATGCATAATGTAGCCTTTATAAGGCGTCTTTTGAACCTTATAAGGAATACGACCACCGTTAACAACCTGAAATACTATGACTTTGGGTTTATAAAATCCTTCTGCAGCAGAAATGACATGATTTATAAGAGATTTTACCCTCGACAAAGCGCAATATAGAAAATATACCCGAAATACACGAATAAATCTACAAAAGCTCAAAGACTTTGATTTTTTTGGGTGTATAAGATATTTAATCTGGGCGTGTGAGTGTTGCTTGGTACTAATTGTAATGTAGAAATACGGTGTGATAAATATTAGGCCTCTAAGTTCTATATTAGAGCGAAAAAACCATTAAAAACCACAAAAAATCTTAGAAAAAAGCTTAAATTTAAAGAATCTAGCGCTACCTAAGGGTGAAGGGGGTGAGATACGGCAAAATGTCATAGAACTAAAGTTGTAGTTCGTCTAAAATCCGTGGCACATAGTGGTCTTCGTTTTTCGATAGGACAACCCGTTTGGCCGCTAGAGCTCAAATAAAAAATACTACATTTCGATTTTGTATTCCCAAATTTTCTTTTTCAGATAGTTCAAACTAAAAATAGTAGGATTAGGGAAGAAAATGTGCAACGCACAAGCAAGCCATATATCACGATCATATTTAAAGTATAAATGGTGATACGTGCATTCTAATTAATAACAATTGTTCCGGAACCGGCAAGTCCTTACTACTTATACTTAGAAAACGGTCAAATATATAAAATTTAAGAGTTTTTTAATTTTTCGACAGGTTTAACTAATACAAACTGGTCAGATTTCTGCTGTTATTTACTAAGTGTGATGTTGACATACTGCGTGCCCAATATTAGGCCTTCATCAAGTATATTAACGTGATAGGAAATAAAAAACCGCCACAAATTCTCAAAATTTGAAAAAATCTAGAGCTATCTAAGGGTGAAGGAGACGAGATACGACAAAAGGTCATAGGACCAAAGTTGTAGATCTTGCAAAATCCGTAGCACGTGGTGGTGTCCGTTTTTTGATAGGACCATCCGTTCGCGCGCTAGAGCTCAAAAACTGGAATTTTAAAATAAGCCTTTTTGGGGGGTTTTAAATAGTTTTTTTTAGGGGGGTTAAAATAAAATATTGTTAGTTTTGGCGATTTTCCTGGGGGTTACAAGCTATAAGCTACCTGCATGCAAAATTTCAGGTTTCTAGATCATCTAGAAGAGGTCTAGAATTCGTATACCTCAGTCAGTCAGTCAGTCAGTCAGTCAGTGAGTTACACATGCGGCTGTATATATGTTAGACTCGCTTCGCTCGCTGGGGGCTCCGCCCCCAGGTCGCTGTTTGGCCATAGTTTAATGTAAACTGGTCCAAATTCTATGTAAGACCTAAATTCTACAACTATTCCAAGGCTTTGATTATTTATAGGGTTTAAAATAAAATCCGGTCCTATGCCTGTTGCTGAGTACGACTTGGCATGGAGACGTAGTATGTTAAACTTTAACCCTCAATGTATTACCTAAGTGCTCGAAAAAAATGAATACCCTTAACTGATGTATAATGTAGCCTTTATAAGGCGTCTTTTGAACTTTATAAAGAATACGACCACCGTTCACAACCTGAAATACTATGACTTTGGGTTTCTACAATCCTTCTGCAGCAAATATGACATGATTTATATGAGATTTTACCTTCGACAAAGCGCAATATAGAAAATATACCCGAAATACATGAATAAATCTACAAAAGCTCAAAGACTTTGATTTTTTTTGGTGTATAAAATATTTAATCTGAGCGTGTGAGTGTTGCTTGGTACTAATTGTAATGTAGGAATACTGTGTGATAAATATTAGGCATCTAAGTTCTATAGTAGAGCGAAAAACCATTAAAACCCATAAATAAATCTTAGAAAAAGCTTAAATTCAAAAAATCTAGCGCTAACTAAGGGTGAAGGGGGTGAGATACGGTAAAATGTCCTATAACTAAAGTTGTAGTTCGTCTAAAATCCGTGGCACATAGTGGTCTTGGTTTTTCGATAGGACAATCCGTTTGGCCGCTAGAGCTCAAATAAAAAATACTACATTTTGATTTTGTATTCCCAAATTTTCTTTTTGAGATAGGCCAAACAAAAAATAGTAGGATTAGGGAAGAAAATGTGCAACGCACAAGCAAGCCATATATCACGATCATATTTAAAGTATAAATGGTGATACGTGCATTCTAATTAATAACAATTGTTCCGGAACCGGCAAGTCCTTACTACTTATACTTAGAAAACGGTCAAATATATAAAATTTAAGAGTTTTTTAATTTTTCGACAGGTTTAACTAATACAAACTGGTCAGATTTCTGCTGTTATTTACTAAGTGTGATGTTGACATACTGCGTGCCCAATATTAGGCCTTCATCAAGTATATTAACGTGATAGGAAATAAAAAACCGCCACAAATTCTCAAAATTTGAAAAAATCTAGAGCTATCTAAGGGTGAAGGAGACGAGATACGACAAAAGGTCATAGGACCAAAGTTGTAGATCTTGCAAAATCCGCAGCACGTGGTGGTGTCCGTTTTTTGATAGGACCATGCGTTCGCGCGCTAGAGCTCAAAAACTGGAATTTTAAAATAAGCCTTTTTGGGGGGTTTTAAATAGTTTTTTTTA
Organism: Allygus modestus; assembly: GCA_963675035.1. Lineage (NCBI taxonomy): Eukaryota > Metazoa > Arthropoda > Insecta > Hemiptera > Cicadellidae > Allygus > Allygus modestus. Next base: position 62,906,534 of record OY776113.1, read on the forward strand.
GGGGGGTTAAAATAAAATATTGTTAGTTTTGGCGATTTTCCTGGGGGTTACAAGCTATAAGCTACCTGCATGCAAAATTTCAGGTTTCTAGATCATCTAGAAGAGGTCTAGAATTCGTATACCTCAGTCAGTCAGTCAGTCAGTCAGTGAGTTACACATGCGGCTGTATATATGTTAGACTCGCTTCGCTCGCTGGGGGCTCCGCCCCCAGGTCGCTGTTTGGCCATAGTTTAATGTAAACTGGTCCAAATTCTATGTAAGACCTAAATTCTACAACTATTCCAAGGCTTTGATTATTTATAGGGTTTAAAATAAAATCCGGTCCTATGCCTGTTGCTGAGTACGACTTGGCATGGAGACGTAGTATGTTAAACTTTAACCCTCAATGTATTACCTAAGTGCTCGAAAAAAATGAATACCCTTAACTGATGTATAATGTAGCCTTTATAAGGCGTCTTTTGAACTTTATAAAGAATACGACCACCGTTCACAACCTGAAATACTATGACTTTGGGTTTCTACAATCCTTCTGCAGCAAATATGACATGATTTATATGAGATTTTACCTTCGACAAAGCGCAATATAGAAAATATACCCGAAATACATGAATAAATCTACAAAAGCTCAAAGACTTTGATTTTTTTTGGTGTATAAAATATTTAATCTGAGCGTGTGAGTGTTGCTTGGTACTAATTGTAATGTAGGAATACTGTGTGATAAATATTAGGCATCTAAGTTCTATAGTAGAGCGAAAAACCATTAAAACCCATAAATAAATCTTAGAAAAAGCTTAAATTCAAAAAATCTAGCGCTAACTAAGGGTGAAGGGGGTGAGATACGGTAAAATGTCCTATAACTAAAGTTGTAGTTCGTCTAAAATCCGTGGCACATAGTGGTCTTGGTTTTTCGATAGGACAATCCGTTTGGCCGCTAGAGCTCAAATAAAAAATACTACATTTTGATTTTGTATTCCCAAATTTTCTTTTTGAGATAGGCCAAACAAAAAATAGTAGGATTTGGGAAGAAAAGGAGCAACGCACACGCAAGCCATATATCACGATCCTAGTTAAAGTATAAATGGTGATACGTGCATTCTAATTAATAACAATTGTTCCGGAATCGTCATTTCCTTACTACTTATACTTAGAAAACGGTCAAATTTATAAAATTTAAGAGTTTTTTATTTTCCGACAGGTTTAAGTAATAAAACCTGGTCATATTTCTGCTGTTATTTACTAAGTGTGATGTAGACATACTGCGTGCCCAATATTAGGCCTTCATCAAGTATATTAACGTGATAGGAAATAAAAAACCGCCACAAAATCTCAAAGTTTGAAAAAATCAAGAGCTATCTAAGGGTGAAGGAGACGAGATACGACAAAAAGTCAAAAGACCAAAGTTGTAGATCTTGCAAAATCTGTGTCACGTGGTGATGTCCGTTTTTTGATAGGACCATCCGTTCGCGCGCTAGAGCTCAAAAACTGTAATTTTAAAATAAGCCTTTTTTGGGGTTTTAAATATTTTTTTAGGGGGGTTAAAATAAAATATTGTTGGTTTTGGCGATTTTCCTGGGGGTTAAAAGCTATAAGCTACCTGCATGCAAAATTTCATGTTTCTAGCTCATCTAGAAGTGGTCTAGAATTCGTATACCTCAGTCAGTCAGTCAGTCAGTCAGTCAGTCAGTCAGTGAGTTACACTTGCGGCTGTATATATGTTAGACTCGCTTCGCTCGCTGGGGGCTCCGCCCCCAGACCCCTGTGGGGGGCTTCGCCCCCAGGTCCCTGTCTTAGTACCTATGGGACATGGTTTAATTACGCTAATAATCCGAGGTCCTATGTAGACTCAAAATATAAAGTAGACTTATTGAGTGAACAAATTTAGGCCTATCAGTACAATATTAGAGTATATAACAACTTAAAAATCGCTCCGCCTCCGCCCCCAGGCCCCTGTGGGGGGCTTCGCCGCCAGGTCGCTGTTTGGCCACAGTTTAATGTAAATTGGTCCAAATTCTATTTAAGACCTACATTCTACAACTATTTCAAGGCTTTGATTATTTTTAAGGGTTTAACCTATAAAATCTGGCTATATGCCTGTTGATGAATACTACTTGGTATGGAGTATGTTAAATTTTAAGCCTCCATTTCTTACCTAAATGCTTGAAAAAAATTATACCCTTAACTGATGTAAAATGTAGCCTTTAAAAGGCGTATTTTGAACGTTATAAGGGATACGACCACCGTTAACAACCTGAAAAACTATGACTTTGTGTAACTTCAAGCCTTGTGCAACAAAAATGACATGATTTAAAAGGGATTTTACCCTCGACAAAGCGCAACATAAAAATGTACCCGAAAAACACGAAAAGTCTACAAGAGCTCAAAAACTTTGATTTTTTGGGTTTTTCAGGTACTTAATCCTAGCGTGGGAGTATTGCTTGGTACTAAGTGTAATGTAGGAATACTGTGTGATAAGTATTAGGCCTATAAGTTCTATATTAGAGCGACGAACCATTAAAAACCACGAACAAATCTATGGAAAAAGTTTAAATTTAAAAAATCTAGCGCTAACTAAGGGTGAAGGGGGTGAGATACGGCAAAATGTCATAGAACTAAAGTCTTAGTTCGTCTAAAATCCGTGGCACTTGGTGGTCTTTGTTTTTCGATAGGACAACCCGTTCGGCCGCTAGTGCTCAAATAAAAAATACTACATTTTGAATTTGTACTCCAAAATTTTCGTTTTGTGATAGTTCAATCTAAAAATAGTAGGAATTGGGAAGAAAAGGTGCAACGCACACGCAAGCCATATATCACGATCCTAGTTAAAGTATAAATGGTGATACGTGCATTCTAATTAATAACAATTGTTCCGGAATCGTCATTTCCTTACTACTTATCCTTAGAAAACGGTCAAATTTATAAAATTTAAGAGTTTTTTATTTTCCGACAGGTTTAAGTAATAAAAACTGGTCATATTTTTGCTGCTATTTACTAAGTGTAATGTAGACATACTGCGTGCCCAATATTAGGCCTCCATCAAGTATATTAACGTGATAGGAAATAAAAAACGGCCAAAATATTTCGAAAATATGCCGAAATTTGAAAAATCTAGCGCTACCTAAGGGTGAAGGAGACGAGATACGACAAAACGTCATAGAACCAAAGTTGTAGATCGTCTAAAATCCGTGGCACATGGTGGTCTCCGTTTCTCGATAGGACCAACTGTTCGGCCGCTACAGCTCAAATAAAAAGTCACTATTTTAGACATGTTCAAAATTTCCTCCATTTTGAATTTTTTTGAGGAGGTTAAAATAAAATATTGTAACTTTTTAGAATTTATCTGGGGGTTACAAGGTACAAGCTACATACATGCCAAATTTCAGGTTTCTATCTCGTCTAGAAGTGGTCTAGAATTCGTATACCTCAGTGAGTGAGTGAGTGAGTGAGTGAGTGAGTTACACATGCGGCTGTATATATTATAGACTCGCTTCGCTCGCTGGGGGCTCCGCCCCCAGACCCCTGTGGGGGGCTTTGCCCCCAGGTCGCTGTTTGGCCACAGTTGAATGTAAATTTAAGACCTTGAAATTCTACAACTATTCCAAGGCTTTGATTATTTTTAAGGGTTTTACATAGTAAATCTGGTCATATTTCTGTTGATGAATACTACTTAGCATGGAGACGTAGTATGTTAAGTTTTAAGCCTCCATATATTACCTAAGTGCTTGAAAAAAATTAATACCCTTAACTGATGAATAATGTAGCCTTTATAAGGCGTCTTTTGAACCTCATAAGGAATACGACCACCGTTAACAACCTGAAATACTATGACTTGGGGTAAGTACAAGCCTTTTGCAAAAAATATGAAATGAATTATAAGGGATTTTACCCTCGACAGAGCGCAACATAAAAAATGTACCCGAAAAACATCAAAAAAGTCTACAAAATTTAAAAACTTTAATTTTTTGGGTGTTTAAGATACTTAATATGGACGTGCGAGTGTTGCTTGGTACTAAAATTGTAATGTAGGAATACTGTGTGATAAATATTAGGCCTCTAAGTTCTATATTAGAGCGACACACCATTAAAACCCACGAAAGATTCTAGGAAAAAAGTTTAAATTTAAAAAATCTAGTGCTACCTAAGGGTGAAGGGGGTGAGATACGGCAAAATGTCATAGAACTAAAGTTGAAGTTGGTCTGAAATCCGTGGCACATAGTGGTCTTCGTTTTTCGATAGGACAACCCGTTTGGCCGCTAGAGCTCAAATACAAAAAGACTACATTTTGATTTTTGTATTCACAATTATTTATTTTCTTGAACCATATAAGGAATATGACTACCGTTAACAACATGTAATGCTATGACTATAGGTAACTAAAAGCCTTCTGCAACAAATATGACATAATTAAGAGATTTTACCCTCGACAGAGCGCAACATAAAAAAGATACCCGAAAAACACGATAAAATCTACAAACGCACAAAGACTTTGATTTTTTTGCGTGCTTAAGATATTTAATCTGAGCGTGTGAGTGTCGTTTGGTACTAATTGTAATGTAGGAATACTGTGTGATAAGTATTAGGCCTCTAAGTTCTATATTAGAGCGACAAACCATTAAAAACCACGAACAAATCTATGAAAAAGTTTAAATTCAAAAAATCTAGCGCTATCTAAGGGTGAAGGGGGTGGAATACGGCAAAATGTCATAGGACTAAAGTTGTAGTTCGTCTAAAATTCGTGGCACGTTGTGGTCTTCGTTTTTCGATAGGACAACCCGTTCGGCCGCTAGAACTCAAATAAAGAAATACTAAATTTTGATTGTTGTATTCACAATTATTTATTTTGTTGGGATAGTTCAAACTAAAAATAGTAGGATTTGGGAAGAAAAGGTGCAATGCACATGCAAGCCAAATCTCACGTCTCTAGCTCAAGTATTATTGGTGTCACGTGTATGTCCAATAATATAAATTGGCATAGAACCCCCAATACACCACTACTTATACTAAGAAAACGGTCATATCTAAAGATATTTAGAGTTTTTCATTTTTCGACAGGTTTAATTAATAAAAACTGGTCATATTTCTGCTGCTATTTACTAAGTGTAATGTAGACATACTGCGTGCCCAATTAGGCCTCGATCAAGTATATTAACGTGATAGGAAATAAAAAACGGCCAAAATATTTCGAAAATATGCCGAAATTTGAAAAATCTAGCGCTACCTAAGGGTGAAGGAGACGAGATACGACAAAAAGTCATAGGACCAAAGTTGTAGATCGTCTAAAATCCGTAGCATGGGGTGGTCTCCGTTTCTCGATAGGACCAACCGTTTACAGCCCAAAAAAATGCACTATTTTGGATAAATTCAAATTTTCCTCCATTTTTAATTTTTTTATGTGGTTCTGATTAAAAATTATACCTTTTTGCAATATTTCTGGTGGTTTTAATGGACAAGCTACATGTAGGCCTAATTCTACGTTTATAGCTTGTCTAGAATTACCTGAGTAAGTCGATAATGCAGATTGTCCTTTATGGAACAATTAGGGTTTTTAATTTTTTTGAGGTGTTTACATATTAAAATATGTTAGTTTATAGTCTAATTCATGAAGAGTAATGTGTAAACATATTGTGTGCCAAATATCAAGCCTTTATATACTAAATTAATGTGATAGGAAATTAAAAACATCGAAAATAACCGTCAAAATTGCCTGAAATTTGAAAAATCTAGCGCTACCTAAGGGTGAAGGGAGTGAGATACGACAAAATGTCATATGAACAAAGTTGTAGATCTTGCAAAATCCGTGGCACATGGTGGGGTCCGTTTTTCGATAGGTCAATCCGTTCGGCCGCTAGAGCTCAAAAACTGTAATTTTAAAATAAGCCTTTTTTGGGGGGGTTTTAAATATTTTTTTGGGGGGGTTATGATAAAAAACTGTCAGTTTTGGTGATTTTCCTGGGGGTTACAAGCTATAAGCTACCTGCATGCAAAGTTTCAGGTTTCTAGCTCGTCTAGAAGTGGTCTAGAATTCGTATACCTCAGTGAGTGAGTGAGTGAGTGAGTGAGTGAGTGAGTGAGTCAGTTACACATGCGGCTGTATATATATACTCGCTTCGCTCGCTGGGGGCTCCGCCCCCAGACCCCTGTGGGGGGCTTCGCCCCCAGGTCCCTGTCGTAAATTATACCCTTAACTGATGTATAATGTAGCCTTAAAAGGCGTATTTTGAACCTTATAAGGGATACGACCACCGTTAACAACCTTTCGAACCATCCATTATACCAAAGTGATCGGCAACGTCTGGGCTTCATGGCAACTAATAATGTTCGCCCTTTTGCGAACTAATACTTTTGCAGCTGTTTTTAATCAGCTGTTTAGTTATGTTTTTAATAGGAATGCTGTAATGTGAGGTTACGTTGTTGTGTAACATATATATATGTATACATATATATATAATATACATATGTATATATGTATATTTTCTTTTTCCTTATTAAATTTTGAACAAAATGTATATCTTTGATTTTTGATTATGGCTGTCTAAATATATTCTACGGGTCTCGTAACATAAAAAATAAGTTTTGTTTTTTGGGTTGTCTAGATTTGAACCCAAGCCGGACTGTTATACCATACATTTAGGTCAACAAATTTTATATTAAAAGATAGCCCATTTTCTGCTCTCTAAGAAAATGTATACTTGTTTACCAATATATCAACATTTTATTTATTTATAGCATTTTATATAAAATTCTGCAAAAACAAAATGGCGTAACATTTCAGGTTTTTTGATGCGACACCTAGAGGGTTAAAAATATATTGATTTAATAGAAAAATAGTTAAATTTGCATTACAGCAAAAGCTGCTTACTACATTCACTTTAGTCCCGGTAAGATTTTGAAATCTAAATAATGCATGTCAACAACGTAGTTTTACGTTACTCATAGATTTGTTTTATAACTAATTAAAAATTGTGTTCAAATATAAATCAAAAAACGGGTAACGCATGGAACTGTCAAGTCTACAAAAATTACGTAATCAATTTAACAATAATTCATCACCGAAAGATTAAAGTTAGTTCGAATCATCAAAATGGTGGTTAAAACAATGAGTTTTCTTACCAGTGAGAACCTAAAATTATATTTTTCGATGTTAAGGAATAAATAACAGGTTAATTAGTCGATGCAATTATGAGATCATGAAAGAATATTTAATTAAGTTTAAAATTATAAATATTTAATAGGGAAGACATTTATTGTGACTGGATTGCCACACAACTCTTATACGCAAAAACACATGTAGATTTTTGTATTTTGTAAAATTGAAATACATAATAATGCATGTCGGTAACGTAGTACAACATACCAATTGAGCTGCATACTGAATTACCGACATCAGTTAACCTCAAAAAACGAGAACTAAATTACTTATATTAATTTTTTACGGAGTTTCAAATATGAAATTGTAAGTTTTAAAGATTTTCCTGGGGGTTTCAAGGTAAAAGCTATCTGCATGCCAAATTTCAGGTTTCTAGCTCCTCTAGAAGTGGTCTAGAATTCGTATACCTCAGTCAGTCAGTCAGTCAGTCAGTCAGTCAGTCAGTCAGTCAGTGAGTTACACATGCGGCTGTATATATTTTAGACTCGCTTCGCTCGCTGGGGGCTCCGCCCCCAGACCCCTGTGGGGGGCTTCGCCCCCAGGTCGCTGTTTGGCCACAGTTTAATGTAAATTCTGTTTCTGAATACTACTTGTCATGGAGATGTAGTATGTTAAATGGTAAGCCTCCATATATTACCTAAGTGCTTAAAACAAATTAATACCCTTAACTAATGTATAATGTAGCCTTTATAAGGCGTTGTTTGAACCAGAAAACGAATACGACTACCGTTAACAACCTGAAATGCTATGACTTCGGGTAACTAGAAGCCTTCTGCAACAAATATGGCATGATTTATAAGGGATTTTACCCTTTACAGAGCCAACATAAAAAATACACCCGAAAAATACGAAAAGTCTACAAGAGATCATAAAACTTAGATTTTTGTGTGTGTTTATGTTACTTGATCTGGGCGTGGGAGTATTGCTTGGTACTAATTGTAATGTAGGAATACTGTTTGATAAGTACTAGGCCTCTAAGTTCTATATTAGAGCGACAAACCATTAAAAACCACGAACAAATCTATGAAAAAAGTTTAAATTTAAAAAATCTAGAGCTATCTAAGGGTGAAGGGGGTGTGATACGGCAAAATGTCATAGGACGAAAGTTGTAGGACCAAAGTTGTAGATCGTCTAAAATCCGCGTGTCGTGTTGGTCTCCGTTTCTCGATAGGACCAACCGTTCGGCCGCTACAGCCACAAAAATGCACTATTTTGGAGAAGTTCAAAAATTTCCTCCATTTTGAATTTTTTTGAGGAGGTTAAAATTAAAAATTATACCTTTTTGCAATTTTTCTGGGGGTTTCAATGGACAAGCTACATGTAGGCCTAATTCCATGTTTCTAGCTTATCTAGAATTACCTGAGTAAGTCGATAATGCAGTTTGACAATTATGGAATAATTAGGGTTTTAATTTTTTTGGGATGTTTAATTATTAAAACATGTTAGTTTATCGAGTGTTTCGTGAAGGGTAATGTGTCAACATATTGAGTGCCAAATATCAAGCCTTTACATACTAAATTAAAGTGATAGGAAATTAAAGACCACAAAAATAGCCGTCGAAATTGCCTGAAATTTGAAAAATCTAGCGCTACCTAAGGGTGAAGGAAGCAGGATACGACAAAAAGTCATAGGAACAAAGTTGTAGATCTTGTAAAATCCGTGGCACGTGGTAGTGTCCGTTTTTCGATAGGTCAATCCGTTCGGCCGCTAGAGCTCAAAAACTGTAATTTTAAAATAAGCCTTTTTGGGGGGGGTTTTAAATATTTTTTTAGGGGGGTTAAAATAAAAAATTGACAGTTTTGGCAATTTTTCTGGGGTTTACAAGCTATAAGCTACCTGCATGCAAAATTTCAGGTTTCTAGCTAGTCTAGAAGTGGTCTAGAATTCGTATACCTCAGTGAGTGAGTGAGTTACACATGCGGCTGTATATATTTTAGACTCGCTTCGCTCGCTGGGGGCTCCGCCCCCAGACCCCTGTGGGGGGCTTCGCCCCCAGGTCGCTGTTTGGCCTCTTTTTGAAGTGGCGTCAAATCAAGTGGCCAAGAACCCCCATAAAACTACTACTCATACTAAGAAAACAGATCAATCTTCAGCAATTTAAATATGATAGCATCTGTAAGGCCGTTGGAACTGTTTAAACAACACTAGATTTCGATTGTTTTTATCCGGCATTATTAAGTTATTGAGGTAGTAAAACTGGAAAAAGTAAGGCTTAGGAATTTTCTCTTTGGTTAGAAAGTGCAAAGCACAGGAATGCCAAATCTGGAGTTCCTAACTTTAGGAAATGTAACCGAAATACTACTACTATTAATATAATACTACGTGGAAATAAAACCGAAATCAGGTAAATAATAATATTTGTGGTATAATCAGACTCTGGGTATAATTTAAGTTATTCAAATAATTGAATAACTTTGAAACATTTTTAGTATGACCTGTAAATAACGATTTTTAAATGTTGTGGATGGATACACCGTCATAACGTACCATAATAATAATACATGTGGTGTCTATAGGACATGTCCAACTAATCAAAACAAATTTGTGCTGGTTTTTACCCACTATGTAAGTCTAACATGCTCAAATATCAATGAAAACACCGGAAAATCTAAAAAACTAGAGGATTTTCAAAATTGTTTAGGGTTCAAACAATTCAAATTGGTCATGCGACTTCTGCCACATACTTCCTGGAATGTAGAGATATTCCGTGCCAAATATTAGGACTCTAAGTACTATTATTGAGTGTCAAATAAATAAAAACCACTAAGTTTTGGTGGAAAATTGCTAAAGATTTAAGAAATCTAGCGCTACCTAAGGGTGAAGGGGGTGAGATACGGCAAAATGTCATATGAATATGACCATCCGTGGCACGTGGTGGTCTTCGTTTTTCGATAGGACAGCCCGTTCTGCCACTAGAGCCCAGATAAAAAAATATTGCATTTTGATTTTTTTATTGACAATTTTTTATTTATTTTGAGACAGTTCAAACTAAAAATAGTAGGATTTGGGAAGAAAATGTGCAACGCAAACGTATGCCATATCTCACGATCCTAGTTAAAGTATAAATGGTGATACGTGCATTCTATTTAATAACAATTGTTCCAGAACCGGCATTTCCTTACTACTTATACTTAGAAAACTGTAAAATATATAGATTTTAAGAGTTTTTGATTTTCCGGCAGGTTTAAGTAGTAAAAATGGTAATATTTCTGCTGCTATTTACTAAGTGTGATGTAGACATACTGCGTGCCCAATATTAGGCCTCCGACAAGTATATTAACGTGATAGGAAATAAAAAACGGCCACAAAATATAGAAAATATGCCGAAATTTGAGAAATCTAGCGCTATCTAAGGGTGAAGGAGACGAGATACGACAAAAAGTCATAGGACCAAAGTTATAGATCGTCTAAAGCCCGTGTGTCGTAGTAGTCCCCGTTTCTCGATTGGACCAACCGTTCGGCCGCTACAGCACAAAAGCATGCACTATTTTGGAGATGTTCAAAATTTCCTCCCTTTTGAATTTTTTTGAGGAGGTTAAAATAAAAAATCATACCTTTTTGCAATTTTCCTGGGGTTTTCAATAGACAAGCTACATATAGGCCTAATTCCATGTTTCTAGCTTATCTAGAATTACCTGAGTAAGTCGATAATGCAGTTTGTCATTTATAGAATAATTAGGGTTTTTAATTTTTTTGTGATGTTTAATTATTAAAATATGTTAGTTTATCGAGTGTTTCGTGAAGGGTAATGTGTAAACATATTGAGTGCCAAATATCAAGCCTTTACATACTAAATTAAAGTGATAGGAAATTAAAGACCACAAAAATAGCCGTCGAAATTGCCTGAAATTTGAAAAATCTAGCGCTACCTAAGGGTGAAGGAAGCAGGATACGACAAAAAGTCATAGGAACAAAGTTGTAGATCTTGTAAAATCCGTGGCACGTGGTAGTGTCCGTTCTTCGATAGGTCAATCCGTTCGGCCGCTAGAGCTCAAAAACTGTAATTTTAAAATAAGCCTTTTTGGGGGGGGGTTTAAATATTTTTTTAGGGGGGTTAAAATAAAAAATTGACAGTTTTGGCAATTTTTCTGGGGTTTACAAGCTATAAGCTACCTGCATGCAAAATTTCAGGTTTCTAGCTAGTCTAGAAGTGGTCTAGAATTCGTATACCTCAGTGAGTGAGTGAGTTACACATGCGGCTGTATATATTTTAGACTCGCTTCGCTCGCTGGGGGCTCCGCCCCCAGACCCCTGTGGGGGGCTTCGCCCCCAGGTCGCTGTTTGGCCACAGTTTAATGGAAATTGGCCCAAATTGTATTTAATACCTAAATTCTACAACTATCCCAAGGCTTTAATTATTTAAGGGTTTAACCTATAAAATCCGGTCATATGCCTGTTCCTGAATACGAATTGTCATGGAGGTGTAGTATGTTAAATTTTAAGCCTCAATGTATTACCTAAGTGCTCGAAAAAAAATGAATACCCTTAACTGATGTATAATGTAGTCTTTATAAGGCGTCTTTTGAACCTTATAAGGAATACGACCACCGTTAACAACCTGAAATACTATGACTTTGGGTTTCTAAAATCCTTCTGCAGGAAATATGACATGATTTATAAGGGATTTTACCCTCGACAGCGCGCAATATACAAAGTATACCCGAAATAAACGAATAAATCTACAAAAGCTCAAAGACTTTGATTTTTTTTGGGTGTATAAGATACTTAATTTGGGCGTGTGAGTGTTGCTTTGTACTAATTGTAATGTAGGAACACTGTGTGATAAATATTAGGGCTCTAAGTTCTATATTAGAGCGAAAAACCATTAAAAACCACAACAAATCTTAGAAAAAAACTTAAATTTAAAAATCTAGCGCTACCTAAGGGTGAAGGGGGTGAGATACAGCAAAATGTCATAGAACTAAAGTCTTAGTTCGTCTAAAATCCGTGGCACATGGTGGTCTTCGTTTTTCGATAGGACAACCCGTTCGGCCGCTAGAGCTCAAATAAAAAATACTACATTTTGAATTTGTACTCCAAAATTTTCGTTTTGTGATAGTTCAATCTAAAAATAGTAGGATTTGGGAAGAAAAGGTGCAACGCACACGCAAGCCATATATCACGATCCTAGTTAAAGTATAATTGGTGATACGTGCATTCTAATTAATAACAATTGTTCCCGAATCGTCATTTCCTTACTACTTATACTTAGAAAACGGTCAAATTTATAAAATTTAAGAGTTTTTTATTTTCCGACAGGTTTAAGTAATAAAAACTGGTCATATTTTTGCTGCTATTTACTAAGTGTGTTGTAGACATACTGCGTGCCCAATATTAGGCCTCCATCAAGTATATTAACGTGATAGGAAATAAAAAACGGCCAAAATATTTCGAAAATATGCCAAAATTTGAAAAATCTAGCGCTACCTAAGGGTGAAGGAGACGAGATACGACAAAAAGTCATAGAACCAAAGTTGTAGATCGTCTAAAATCCGTGGCACATGGTGGTCTCCGTTTCTCGATAGGACCAACCGTTCGGCCGCTACAGCTCAAATAAAAAGTCACTATTTTAGACATGTTCAAAATTTCCTCCATTTTGAATTTTTTTGAGGAGGTTAAAATAAAAAATTGTAACTTTTTAGAATTTATCTGGGGGTTACAAGGTACAAGCTACATACATGCCAAATTTCAGGTTTCTATCTCGTCTAGAAGTGGTCTAGAATTCGTATACCTCAGTGAGTGAGTGAGTGAGTGAGTGAGTGAGTTACACATGCGGCTGTATATATTATAGACTCGCTTCACTCGCTGGGGGCTCCACCCCCAGACCCCTGTGGGGGGCTTCGCCCCCAGGTCGCTATCGGGTGGGTAGTACCCGTGGGTGACCCGGGTACCTAGCTCAAGTGAAATTGGTGCCATATTAAATGGCCCAGAACTGACATTATACTACTACTTATACAAAAAATAGACAAATCAGCAGTTATTTTAATATGAGGGGGTTAACAATTGAAAAAGTAGAGTATGGGAATGTTTAGGGAGATTTGAGGTGTTCAAGGCACATGCATGCTATATCTCATATACCCAAACAAATTAACTGCAACCCTCTCCCCTCCTAAACCTACCCTACGCCCCCACTTACCTAACCCCTAGATCGCTACACCATTGTGGGAGGCTTCACTCCTAGATCGATGGGTTTAAATCATCAAATCTGTTCACGTGATAAATAATGCAAACCCACCACAAATATGTTGAAATTTGAAACATCAACCGCTACTTAAGGGTGAAGGAAACGAGATACGACAAAATGTCATTTGGTCAAAGTTTTAGATCGTCTAAAATCCTTGGGAAGTGGTGGTATTCCTTTTATCGATAAGACCATCCGTTCCGTCCGCTAGAGCTAAAATAAAAAGGTACAGTACTATTTTTGACATGTTCAAAATTTCCTCCATTTTTAATTTTCTTACGTGGTTCTGAATAAAAATTATAACTTTTTGCAATATTCCTCGGGGTTTAATGGAAAAGCTACATGTAGGCCTGATTGCACGTTTCTAGCTTATCTAGAATTACCTAAGTAAGCCGATAATGTAGTTTGCCATTTATGTTCAAGAACTAAGTATCAAGTAGTACTAAGTTCAAGAACTTAGTCTCTATTCTTGAAAACCAAATTGAGAAATGCAAGAATACAAATGTTATTTTATCAACAATACCATATCGCTATGACCTCTGCAATAGTGACTTTAAACAAGGTGCAGTGGTGAAAGTAAATGATGAAATAAGAAGACTTACTTATAAGTATCCTCATGCCTATCTCCTTGATCTGTGGCTCTTAAAAAGGTTTCAATATACAACACATGGTTTCCATTTAAATCGGAGGGGGAAAACCCAAGTGGCAAGTCTAGTAAACAAAATCATGGATAATACAAACAACAAAATAAACATCACTTCACAAGATAAAGAAAATGTTCAGAACCTCTCTGGCTACCCTAGAATCAATGTTGTTGAGGTAGACATGGCACAGGTGCTGAAGGGAAAACGTGGGGATAGCTCAGTCGCCTTTGCACATTGTATCTCTGGCGACTTTGGGAATGAAAGGCAAATGTCAGCAGGTGTTGCCGTCAAATTCAAGAAGGAATTTGGAAAACCAACCACCTGGGATTCTGTTGATGACCATCTAACTTTTCAGCACGTTAAGGATGGTGCTGGTGTGTACGGTTTGGTCACGAAACTGAACTATTATGGAAAACCGCTACAAAAGGATTACGATGAGGCAATCAAACAGCTGACTGAAAGCTTTCGGGCGAAAAAATTCAAAAGGCTTATTTGTTCACCTCTTGGCTGTGTAAGGGACATGGTTCCACTCAAACATTTCATCTCAAAAATTACTCAATTTCAAAAACAAACTGGAGCGGAAATAGATATCGTCACCTACAATCAGTTCTCTGCTAGACGCCTATTTAACGGCCTGAGCCATGAACACTTCGTACACACCATGAAATATCTTCTGTCGGCTGAAAAAGTTTCGAAGATATCTACACCTAACATCGTACATCCTTCAAACTCAAACTCTACAACTAAACGTCTGACATCACTGGCAGAGCCTGTTGTGACACCTTCCTCACCATGGCTGGGCTGGCCATCACCACAGTGCTGCCCTACAAGAGACACCACTCTACCATCAACACCTAGAGTCACTCCTGGGCATCGACAATACAGTGAGGTAGTTGGGCAAAAAAAAAGTTGGGGGACGTGATCAAGTGAGTGAAATCCAAAAGCAGAGTATGGTGCTAAGTGGTGTTACCACAAATTCAAACCTCGAAGAGTCTATTGTTAGAAATTTAATTCTTAATTATGAGAGCATTTTACATAATAAGGAACATGTAACTAATGAATTGGATGCGTCTTCTCTGAATTTTTTACAAACAAGCCTCCCAGGGAATACTTAATTAATATATCTGAAAACTCTTTATTCAAATGCAAAATTAAAAACTCTAAAACATTAACTATAAACAAAATTAAAATTCTCCATCAAAACATAGAAAGCCTTATATCGCGTGTTGGCCCACTACAAATTATTCTCAATGAAATAAATCCTGATTTAGTCATTCTTTCTGAACATAACATTAAAGATAATGAAATCAATACTCTAAAAATTTTAGGCTTTTCAATAGACTCATACTATTGCATAAAATCAGGTAATAAAGAAGGAGTATTGATTTTATCGAAAAATGAAATAGAGAAGAGGCATCTTACACTTGCTCCGTCACAGTTATGTGAAGATAAAGTATTTGAGTACTGTGCTGTGAAATATATGTTTGGTCCTTTGCATTTCATTATAATTGCTGTTTACCGTTCGCCTGCTGTGGATGTAAATCAATTCTTAGATAGGTTAAATATTTTAGTTAATAAGATGATGACAAAATGTAATAATATTTTAGTTGTAGGTGACATAAATATTGATGTTTTGGTAAACTCGAAACACACAAATGATTTTAAAAACTTGTTGAGGAGTTGCGGTTTGAGATTTTTGGTAGAGTTTCCAACAAGGATCTGTGCAACTACTGCCACTGCAATTGACAACTTCCTAACTAACTTGCCTCAAGATTGTTTAAAGATTGAAGGTATAGTTACAAATATCTCTGATCACGATGCACAGGTCCTTGAAATAACTAATAAAGTAGGATTGGCTAAGAGGAAAAATGTTACAACATACAAAAGGAAATACACAGAGGAAAATAAATTGCTTTTTCTGAAGCTTTTATCTGATGAAAGTTGGTGTGATGTATATAATGCTGCTGATGGTGAAAAGTTTGAAAAATTCTTTAACATTTTTTATTATTATTTTGATTATTGTTTTGCAAAAGTTAAAACTAGAATCAAAAGCAACAAAGATAATTGGATTAACCCTCATTTGATGGATACAAAAGCAGAAATAACAAATCTTGAAAAATTATACAGAGTTAAAAAAGATCCACAGCTTAGAGCAGAGATCAAGAATAAAACAAAAGAATTCAATAGTAATCTTAATAAAGCTAAATATGACTATTATGGTAATCAAATAAATAACTCCAGTAATGTTTGTAAGACAATTTGGAATGTTGTTAACAAAGAAATTAATCTTAAGCATACCTCTGATTTTCTTAATATAAGCTTAGATCATGACAATAAGTTACTCAATGATCCTGAAGAAATTTGTAATATATTCTGTAACTATTATATGAATATGGTTGAATCCCAGATAATTTCAAAGTTGGAACCAATTAAAACACCTTTGATCAATCAATTCCCTGTCCAAGAAAATTATACTAATATAAATTTCAACGCAAATCTTATTACTTGTGATGAATTGGATAAAATAATTCAAAATTTTAAAAATACATTTTCTGCTGGATATGATGATATTCCAATGCCTATGATTAAGCTTAGTAGTAAACATCTACTTAAACCATTGACCCATGTAATAAATTCTTCTTTAATTTCCGGAATTTTTCCAGAACGACTAAAAATGTCTAAAATTAAGCCACTTTTTAAGACTAATAATCCTCATAAATTAGAAAATTACCGACCCATTTCGTTAATATCTTCTTTCTCCAAAATTGTTGAAAAAGTAATGGCTAACCAGTTAATATCTTTTTTGGAAAATAATGGACTCTTAGATAATGACCAGCATGGCTTTAGGCCTGGTAGGTCTGTAATTAGTGCAGGCATTGAGTTTATTGAATCAATTATTGAATCTCTAGATAAAGAGGAAAAAGTAATAGGGGTGTTCATGGACCTAACCAAAGCCTTTGATAGTGTCTGCCACACTGAATTACTCGAAACCCTTTTCAAGTTGGGAGTAAAAAGCATAACACTCTCATGGTTTAGGTCCTATCTAATTAATAGAAAGAGCTTTGTAGAGATAGATTTTTTGAATGACTACAATTAGTTAATGCCGATCCGTTCGCAAGTAGGTTCTGTAAAGTTTGGAATTCCCCAGGGTTCTATATTAGGACCGCTGTTGTTTCTGTGTTATATTAAAGGTTTGCCAAAATTAGCTCAATTCGACAAAATCACTTTATATGCGGATGATATCAATTTAAAAGTGTCTGGACAAAATTATAATCAAATTGAAGTATCTAGTTTTTGTGAACTAACAGTAGTCCAACAGTTTTTGGCAGATAAAAATCTTTTGCTCAACACTAACAAAACCAAATATGTTGAATTTTCCTTAAGACAAAATAACAGTACTACCCCAGATACTAATACAGTAATTAATGATTATTTTCTCGATAAACAAGGTGAATCAAAATAGTAGATAAACATCTTAATTGGGACTCCCATGTGGACCAGATATGTAATAAGCTGGCATCTGGTTTGTTTGCCCTTAAAAAATTATCATCAATTTGCGATTTAAAAACTTTAAAATCAGTTTATTTTTCCCTAATTCAATCACACATCTCCTTTGGAATCATTTTGTATGGCAGTACCTCAAACAAAAATTTGTGCAGGATTTTGACGATCCAAAAAAGGGCAATAAGAATTATACTAAAGATGGGATGGTCAGATTCAACCAAACACCTTTTCCCAGAGTTAGGTATACTGACAGTATTTAGTTTGTACATTTTTGAGCTAATTTTATGGATAAAAGGTAATATTAGTAGCCTGAGTACTCTGGGTGATTACCATAAGATGGATACTAGACACAGGAATGAGATTTCTTATTGTAAGCATAAACGGAAAATATTTGAAAAAAAGCCTAGTTATGCTGGTATAAAATATTTTAACTTTCTGCCCGCTGAAATAAAACAAATTTATGACAATGTTAAATTTAAAAAAAAAACTAAAGGAATACATGTTAACTAAACCACTCTATTCATTGGACGAATGTTTTGTATGTGAATAATAGTTATTTGATTTGATAAGGAAGTTAAGTTAGATTCGTAAATTATGTTTTGCTACAATATGTATGCATATGTGATTGACTCCATTCTGTACAATGCATGTACTCATTGAATAAAGCATGTTTGACTATTGACTATGGAAAAATTAGGGTTTTTAATTTGTTTGAGGTGTTTAATTATTAAAGCAGGTTATTTTATCGACTGTTTCGTGAAGGGTAATAGGTAAACACATTTAGTGCCAAAAATAAAGCCTTTAAATACTTAATTAAATTGATAGGAAATTAAAAACCACGAAAATACCGTCGAAATTGTCTGAAATTTGATTAATCTAGCAGCACTACCTAAGTGTGAAGGGAGCAAGATACGACAAAAAATCATAGGAACGAAGTTGTAGATCTTGCAAAATCCGCAGCCTTAGTGGTGTCCGTTTTTCGATAGGTCAATCCGTTCGGCCGCAAGAGCTCAAAAACGGTAATTTTAAAATAAGCCTTTTTGGGGGGTTTTAAATATTTTTTAGGGGGGTTGAAATACAAATTGTCAGTTTTGGTGATTTTCCTGGGGGTTACAAGCTATAAGCTACCTGCATGCAAAATTTCAGGGTTCTAGCTCATCTAGAAGTGGTCTAGAATTCGTATACCTCAGTGAGTGAGTGAGTGAGTGATTGAGTGAGTGATTGTGAGTGAGTGAGTGAGTCAGGTACACATGCGGCTGTATATATATTAGACTGTATATATTATAGATTCAAAGACCCATATGTACGAATTCCACTACAATAAGATGGTTGCCTTTTACGGACGAGATCGAATTGGAATTAGCTACAATTGGACACTGACGGGATCGTATATTGGATAAAGACACTTGATACGTATGGAGATCTTAGAGTGCTTTCTCACAGGAATGACTTTAACTTCTCCGACTACCCAGTCAACCATCCGAAATTCAACAACTCTGTTAACAAGAAGGTTTTAGGAAAGTTTAAGGATGAAACTTGCGGAGTACAGTTTGAAGAAATTGTGGCCCTCATGTCGAATATGTACGCGTTAAAATTAATGTCAAATAAAACAGCGAATATCACATCAACTGCCGCAGCGGATGAGGATGAAACAGGGATTATCAAGAAGTCAAAAGAAATAAAAAAGATGTACATAATGAGAAAAATGAAATTTGAACATTACTACAACTGTTTATTCAGAAGAATTGAGTACAGTTCATCTTTTAACACAATCCAGAGTTTCAATCATAATGTATATAGTATAACTGTGGAAAAGAAGTCATTGTCAGACAAAGACGACAAACGTGTGATCCTTCAAAATAACATCCACACACTTCCTTATGGAAATTATTCATTAACATAAATTGATTAATTGCATCACCATCAACATCATCGTCATCATCATCATAATGAGAAGTAAACTGGTGGAAGATCTGTAAAATGTTAATAAATGGAGTATATTTTAAATAAATTTTTAAAAAGCTATTTCAGTGACCTAGACCTAGTTCGCATGTTTTCAGAATGAGAAATATTTTAAATTAGCAACAACTACAATATGTATTTAACATTTAGCCTTTTTTACTAATTGAAACAGTTTTATAGTTCAGTTACTAAATGATGGAGCAGGAAGCGACTCGATGGTCGAGAGAAAATCCATTGTTGAAGAACTTCACAAACCAGTTCGAAGAAATTTTCCTAGAAGATCAACGGTCGTAAAGTGTATTCATGACCCATATCTAGCTGATCTTGTAGAATTTAAACCGCACAGTAGGGTTAATAAAGGTGTTAAGTACATTTTAACAGTCATTGATTGTTTTACAAAAGTAGCCAGTGCAACTCCACTGAAAACAAAAATGGATCGTCTGGTACAGAAGCAAGGAAAGGAGTTCTCCAGGCGATAGGGAAACGTATAAAAAATCTGCAGACAGACGATGGTAAAGAATTTGTTAACAAAGATTTTTCTGATCTAATTAAGAAAAATAAAATAAACCATTATTCAACTTATACTGAAAAGAAAGCCGCTATTGTCGAATTTTTCAATCTCACTTTGTAAGCTCCGATGTACAACCAATTTTCAGAAAGAGGAACCTATGTATGGTATGAAATTCTTCCTACTGTAATAAAAGATTACAATTATAAAAAGCATCGCACAATAGGTATGACACCAAATCAGGTGAATAAAGTAAATGAATCTAAAGTTGTAATACGCATGAAGAAAAGTACTAAGCCACTATTGGATAAGAAACCACCCAATAAATTGTCAATTGTAGACAAAGTGGGGATAAGTAAATATAAACAGATCTTCGCCAAAGGTTACGTTTCGAATTGGACAAACGAGGTTTTCACAGTGCATCGAGTACAGCCTACTATTCCTGAAACTTATATTTCAAAGGATGGTAAATGAGAGATACTGCAGGGAGGGTTTTACGGACATGAGATGGTAAAATCTATAACTGGCAATGTTTATTTGGTTGAAAAGATATTAAGAAAGAGAGGTAATAAACTTTTAGTAAGATGGTTGGAATTTGATAAGGGCGAAGATACTTGGATGGACAAAAATTACTTAATTTTAAATAAACAAATCAGTAACGGCACAGCATTTTAGTCGACTGTTTATGTAGTAAATAAATTATGGGAGTAATCTGTCAGAATGAAAGACTTGATATTAACAATTGATTGGTTGACACCGGATATTTTTGATAATGATCAAAGTAAACATGGCTATTTATTGCCTAATACAATGAGGTGTATAATAAGTGGCCGTTCAAACTGTGGAAAAACCAACGTTGTTTATAATTTAATAACAAACCAAACGGCTTAAGTTTCAATAATATTTATATATTTTACAAATCTCTGAATCAACCATAATATTTACTATTGGCAAAGAATTTGAATGAAGTAACTGATGTTTTATTGCATAAATATGACACAAGTAGTGAGATTATAGAGCCTATCAATGTCGAACCGTATTCAGTTTTCACTTGTGGCGATGTTTCTTCTGAAAATCATGATGGGATAAGTACATACTTCTCTACACACAACGTAGACAACGTAAACTTTTTTATTGTTTTCAAGCAGGATGAACAAAATCTCAAACATGTATACAACGATCTAATGATATTTAAACAATTTCGAGAGATGTGTGCGGGAAAACTTGGAAAGAAAAATATGGCATTTAGTTATAGATAAAGAAAGATCTATGACAAGTGGTCGTTACAGATTAGGGTTCGATCAATTTGTTTTATTACATTGACTTATGCCTATAAAAATTCAGTATTTGTGGTGAAGGCATTGAGAACACTCGGAACTAATAACGTCGAACCAGGAGGAGTTACTTAGTGAAATAAAAGTCCTAAGTGACAAAATACGGAAGAAACCCCTATTACTAAAAGAAGGATTGATGATTAGAAATCAATATTTGGAGGAAACCTTCAAGCCCATTGTAGAACCCCTGAATAAAATAAATGATAAAATGACCAAATAGACTCTACCAGATCTAGAAGTAAAATAAAAAGATAAACAGGATGTTAAACAAGTCGAAACTTCAGAAATATATGGTTCAGAGTTTGAGTCAGAATCATTTAGCAGAACGAGTCGTTCAGGACAAGAATAAGAAGATGAAGAAGAAACTAAACCCATCTTTGAAGAAGCACAAGGAGAATCAGATCCTTTAGAACCAACAGAATCCCCCACAAATATTAGCCAAGTAAAGAAATTGGCAAAAAAGGACCTCTCCCACGAAAATATATATTAAAAATTGTACATGGTGCAAATAAATCGAGTAAATACCACGTGTATGGAGAAAGTTTGTAAAAAGATGGTCTTCTTATGAGGGTTAGTGTGCTACAGATAGATAACAACGATAATATAACAGTTAAATATCAAACTTTTAAGGGTACCGCTGGACTGTTTGAATTGATCTTTAAACCTTCTCAAAAGAAATTTAGAAAGAAAGATTTGAAAAACATATGTATGTTAACCAACTCCCATAGAAAAGGGCAGTCACATAATACACTATTCATAGAAATAAATAATAAAAGTATAGAGGAGTTATTTCAAAGCTGTTTTTTATTATTAGAGGAAAACGTCCGATGGCTAAGGGTAATTTCGATGAAATCGGTGTATGATACGAACATTATATACTATAATAACGTGAATAAGTTGGTTGACAGAATGCGATTAATATATGAATATATACAGGCTGGGCATAACGGATTGGATAACGAAATGATTGTTTTCACGGAAGAGTTCAAAGGTCGGGGAAGTAGTAAAGAAACACCGATTGACGCCCAACGAGGATGTATGAGATGTATGAGGTCACGTGACCCGCTCATCGATGAGGAGTACGAGGGGATACGAGGTCAAAGTCCAAGGCCATTTCAAAGGTCAATTCGAGCTATGAGGGGCTCAATTTCGAGGATTAAATGCTTAATTTCAAGGATTAAATGCTCATTTTCAAGGATTAAATATTGGGGATTAAATGCTCGATCACGTGACCTGCTCATTGATAAGGGGTACGAGGGGGTACGAGTTACGTCACGAGAGCCAAGGTCATACTGCGAAAACAACCTTGAAACTGCGTTGTAGTCTTATTTATCCGTTATATTTTTGATTTAAAACTGAATTTTATAACTTTAATCGCTTATATCTCGAAAACGGTAAGAGATATCGCAAAAATAACGAAATTGTCAAGAAAAAAGGAAAGAGAACTGTTTCCTTATATGGTCTATATGATTACGTAACATTCATTCCTGTGGAGTGCGTTTTCAGCCGGACTTAACTATTGACCTTTGCCCGATACTTAATATCTCCCTTATTATTTGAGCTATCGATCTGAAATTTGGTATGCGGGTTTACAGTGACTTTTAGTACACATCAATATTAGAAAATCCCGGATTAGTGGATAAACCTGTGCGCTGCATGCGATAGTGTGAAGTTTACAAAGTGACCTCGCGTTTGGTTATTTGTCGGTGGATTTGTATGAAATTTGGAATGTATGTTAAGGGCACTAAACGCTATCGACCCACGTGTAGGAATTTTTAAAATACAATTTATATGCGACTTTGATTTTTTTGTGAATTTTATAACTTTAATCGCTTATATCAATATTAGAAAATCCCAGATTAATTGATAAACCTGCGCACTACATGCGTTAAAATAGACTTTACAAAGTGACCTCACATTTGGTTATTTGTCGGCGGATCTGTATGAAACTTGGTATGTATGTTAAGGGCACTAAACGCTATCAATCCACTGATAGGGATTTTTTATGTACAATTTTCATGCGACTTTGATTTATTTTCTCTATTCATCAAAAATGCTTGATTTTTTGCTCGAAATTGACCTTTGACCTCTCAAATCGGTTTTAACGATGCTTATTTCTGTGAATATCAATCAAAACTAAGTTTCATTGAATATTACCTTATATTAAAAGGTCAAACTGTGAAAACGACCCTGAAACTGCGTTTTATTCTTATTTAAACTATTTTTAAATTTAAATTTAATATTTTAAAATTATATTTTGAGATCAAATGTGGCTCACACAGCGCGCTGTTATCATTCTGTCGCGTCCAGAGTTCACTTTTGCAGTGATATCCTTTATTCTTATAGTATCGTTCGATTTTTATAATTTAAAACTGAATTTTACCACCGTAATGCAATAAATATTGGCTGATTCATAGCGCCCGCCCGGAGGCCTGTTATTTCGTGGCATGCACCGTTATCATTCAGCTCTGACCTAGTGGTTATCCAAACAGACCTCAGACGGACGGACCTGATGAGTAAACAAATATTTATTGAATTATAACGATAAAATACTAAATTGTACCTTTGATATTTGCTTTTTCTATGCATTACAACGTTATGGTTGTTTTAATTATTTGATATACCGGATTATTCTAAATTATTCATCAATATTCACTTTGAATATTTTGTATTATAGGGGTATTAAAATGACATCATCAAAATTCGAATGCAGATTTTGCGTCAAACTGATATCTAAGTGCAACATGTCGCATCATGAAAAAATATGTTCATCTAATCCCAATAAAGACGGTTCACGTTATAAAATGAAAACGTGTAATAAATGTGTTAAATCAATTAAAAGTCAACATTTTAGTCGGCATTTAAAAATATGCAACGGTATTCAAAATCAAGCTCAACCAACACCTTCCTATCAGCAGTTAAACCAACCAAGTGCAAGCGGAATTCAAAATTTGAAACGTGTTCACTCATCAATCGTGAAAAAATACAGTTCTGAGTACAAAGAAAAGTGTCCTCAATGTAATAAACTGATAAGAAAGAGCAACATGAGCTATCATTTAAAAACTCATAGAGAAACCGTTCAACCTAAATTATTTTCAAATCGCGGTGATATTATTGATGATAGCAATTATGAGCCCACTCCGGCAAAACAACCACGACTCGACATCCAACCAGCACAGATAAGATCAGCTTTTAGTATTTTACATGTTCATCTACTTATCATTTGGTATTTAGATATTTATACAGTACATATTTATATTTTTCCGTACTATTGACCTAAACATTTTTTAGTTTTAAAGGAGTTTTTAAAATAATTGTTGTTTATAAGAACTAATTACCAAATAAATGTTTTATTTGTTTATTGTAAATTGAAATATATGCATATTGGAGCGAACTGATACGAAATAGGTAAATCAGACCCGTTAAATCTACGAGCCTTAAACTTGCTTAACTTGGTCTTTCGTAGGGTGTTTAAAGACTTTCACCCACAAATGTATAACAGCCATCCACAACTCACGTCACAAAACACGTTAGTCTGCACGACATTCTTTTGTAGTGTATAACATTTGTATTATAAGATACCTAATATGTCATAACATAGTAATTATTATTACACTTGTCCTAATATTGTATAACAGTCCTTTTATCTATATATTTATCAGTAGTTAACCAATCTACAAGCCAGACAACAATAAATCGGTGAAATATATGATATTTTCAACATTTGTCAGTTAACTTGGGCTTTCTACTTCATACTTCATGGTTTTCAGAACTTTTTCTCAAAAAATGCATAGTTTTACCATACATTTTACCATAGTTTTCATATATTACGCAAAATGAATTAAATTTATAACATGTAATTGATATTTTAACTTTTATTTTGTAAATTGTTAATTATAGAACCCATTTCCTGTAAGAGCACAGTTTTAACAGTTAATAGTAAAAAGTATAACAATATCTGTATTTTATGGTTGTTATTGTAAATAATGGGCGAATTTTCCAACATTTATAAGTTAATTTCCTCTTCCTTTGTTCATACTCATAATCGTAAGAGTAATTTATTTGCGAATTTCTAGTTTTACCCAAACTGTAAGTAATATTTGCGACTTTCATCTAGCTAACCAAGTATTTTAAAAAATCCAATATATAGAATGACTTGCTTACAAATGTACAGTTTTAACATGCGTTTTGATAAATCTGTGAGCTATATTAAAATTCTTAATGACAAGAGTGGTAATTGTTGTACGTTTTCGAACTTTTACAACCAACAAAGGGTACACTTTTAGCATGCGTTTTGACCATTTTTTCAACCAACTTTCCAGATTTTACCAATCGTCTTGGACTTTTACAAATATGTAAGAGCCTTTCATCCTCAAATAGCTATTTTAACATGGTTTTTGACATGTGGTTTTGCGTTTTATGCTAGATTTAAACTCTTTATGATATTCATTGCATGTTTTTGAAATTTTACAATCAAGAAGAGTACATACAGCTTAAAGAAAATATTAATTCGTATAAACCAGCCTCGGATATATAGACTGTTTTACCTTCATTGTATGAAATTAAGTGTGACCCAAATTGGATTAGACCAAAATCTGACATATATCGCTTATAACGCTCTCCAACGTGCACTTGTAAGGCCTTATGGAGATTGGAATATCCTAATATATCTACCACATCTTTACCCTTGAACCATGGGTTATTTTCATCATCATATATCATTTTGTACACTTGTTTTCTTGGACCCTTCCAGCGATCAGTGTCTATCTGTAGGGGGACTTCTTTTCCATGAAAAATGAAGTTCTCTATTGAAGATAGAAACTTTGACGTAGTAACAGAGCTTTTCACTAGTATCCATCGACACTCAAAAACAAATAAAACAGCGCAAAAACACATCTGTAAGTAGGGGGAACGAATCGTTCCTCCCCTTTGAATGGTACGAAAAAGGTTGTGATCCAATTTGGGTCACAACTAGATCTGAGAGATATCACATATAAAACACTTCTGGAGAGGGTGAACGAATCGTTCACCCCCTTTGAAACATATAAAACAGCGCAAAAACACATCTGTAAGTAGGGTGAACGATTCGTTCACCCCCTTTGAAACATATAAAACAGCGCAAAAACACTTCGTTAGAGGGGAAACGAATTGCCGCCCCCTTTGAAACATCAAGTTTGCTTAGAAACATATATTATTAACAACACAAAATATAAGGTTGTAATCAATTTTGTCTTTGAATCAGACCCTTCAAATCGAGGGGTCTCAAATACTGATAAATATACCTATAAATAGGGGGCGGCGATTCATCGCCCCCTTTGAATCAACAATATCACATACATTATCACCACATCTGGAACTATGGAGTAACGCAAAAACGATATCTAGAACAAAAAGCGATTGGCGAGAATTTTAAAGAGTGTTATGAAGTTAAATACTTAAAGTCGGGCGAGGGTGTGAAGAAAAAGATTTTAAAAGTAACGAATAAAGACGGTGTTAGTATAAGTGAGTATAAACCGGATTCATTAATGTAAACAGTGATTTTTTCGCGATATTTCAACCCCGTCAAATCGACGGGGTTAGAAACCGTATTATAATTTTCTTTATCTTCTATATCAACATGTTTTCTAATCGCTTGATCTGTGTCTGTATAGCCTAGTATATTTGCAACATCTACACCCTTAAACCACGGGTTATTTTCACTATCATATAAAATCAAGAGATCTCAGTGTTATATGATGATGAAAATAACCCATGGTTCAAGGGTAAGGATGTTGCATATATATTAGGATATTTCAACCTTAAAAAGGCTTTGCAAGTGCATGTTGAAGAGCGTTATAAGAGATCTTTATCAGAATTATGTGGGCCCCAAATTGGGTCCCACCAAATTCCATACAATGAAGGTAAAACAGTCTATATATCCGAGCCTGGTATGTACGAATTAATATTTTCCTCCTGGCTGCCTGTTGCTCGCGATTATAAACGTTGGGTATTTGAAGACGTTTTACCATCAATTCGAAAGCACGGTGAATATAAACTTAAAAATCAAAACATAGAACTTATGAAATCAATCAATCGATTAGAAAACGAAAATAACCAGTTGCAAATAACTATGGAAAATATGAAACCAAGATTAGCTGTAATGCCACAAAGTCTTTACCTCAAACATGTATTTTGCGTACTCGAGAAAGATAATGTATATAAATGTATAAGAACTGAAAAAAGATATTTCAATCAAGCTTTAGCTAAGGCGTTGCGTTTTACGACGTATGAGGTTTGTTACACTAACTATAACGTCCCGAATAGCATAAACATTTTGAATCGTGTAAAAGAACAAATGAATAGCCGTGGTATACAATATTCTGCGAAGTTAAACAACGTAGAAACATTATACAACTTTGTAAGTTTAGTGAAAGATGTAATGGAAAATAATGATTTTAAATGGGATACAGTATGTTTTTATTATTAAAAGCTCACAGGTTTTCTATATTTTTATGATAAATTATTTTAAATAATTTATTATTTTAAATAATAACGTATATGAGATGTTTTATTGAAAAACGATCCGTAGACGTAATATTTTCAATAATAACGTATATGAGACGTTTTATTAAAAACGATCCGTGGACGTAAAATTAAAAAATTTTACGTCTACGGATAGTTTTTAATAAAACGTCTCATATACGTTATTATTGAAAATATTACGTCTACGGATCGTTTTTAATAAAACCTCACATTACGCATTTAATCAGCAGGCAAAATTCAAATTTCGAAGACGAAAGTGGAAATTGACAATCAAATGTAGCAAAGCATATAAATTTAACATGATATCTGACAGAATTAGATGCAATTCTGAAAATTAACTAAAGGTTGGACAATATGATTCGTTAAAACTTAGCATTTGTATATAAAAGACCCTCAACACTCAACTAAAGCCAAAGTAACTAATTTCGCTAACAGTTTCATTATAATCCATGTTAAAACTGGAAATTTTTCTGTTAAAGACCCTTACCACTCTACAAAAGACCAAGATCAACAGCTTTTACAAATTATTTAGCTAAAATTTTTATCTTAATCCATATTAAAACTCTACATTTGTAGGTTAAACACCACTTTACACTCTTCAAACAGATAAATTTAATCAAATGTTTCAAGCTTCGTACTCAGATTTGTCATAATAATGTTCGAACTCAAAATGTATTGATAAATGACCCTCATCAGCTTGCAATAGGTCAAGTTAAGCAGATTTTTTATGCTTCAGACTTAGATGGGTCATTAAAATTCACCATTTGTTGATAACTAACCCTAACCACCTTGCAACAGACAAGTGATTTATACTTCATACAGGTTATTCATTCAAACTCGAAGATAAATCAAAATTTTGTTTGATTATTAGACCGTTGATTTGATGGGTTCGACTAAACTAAACATGTATTGATAAATGGCTCTTATCAGCTTATAATAGACCAAGTTAAGCAAGTGTTTTATGCTTCACACTGAGATGGGTCAATCAAATTCAGCATTTGCCGATAACTGACCCTTACCACGATACAACAGGCAAGTTTAAACTAGTGACTTCAGACAGGTTAGTCATTAAAACTCAACATTTATCAATGAATAATTCTTATCACCTAACAACAGACTACGTTGAGCAGTTATTTGCTACTGATTTCTTTCTTTTTCCAACCGGCCGATTGATTTCATAAGTTCTATGTTCTTATTTTTTAAGTTTATATTCACAGTGCTTTCAAATTGATGGTAAAACATCTTCAAATACCTAGTCTTGGAATTTTTCAGCAATGGGCATTTTGGACTTCATAATTAGTGAATAAATACCAGGTTCATTGATGTAAACTGTTTTTGATTTATAGTTTAAAGGGGGCGATGAAACGCCACCCCCCTATTCCTAGGTATATTTATCAGTATTTGAGACCCACCGTTTTGGCGGGTCTGATTCAAAGACAAAATTCATTATAAGACCCGTCGTTAAGGCGGGTCTGATTCAAAGACAAAATTGATTATAACCTTACATTTTGTGTTGTTAATAATATATGTTTCTAAGCGAACTTGATGTTTCAAAGGGGAGGAACGAATCGCCGCCCCCCTATTCCTAGGTATATTTATCAGCATTTGACACTCCTCGATTTGAAGGGTCTGATTCAAAGACAAAATTGATTCCAACCTTATATTTTGTGTTGTTAATAATATATGTTTCTAAGCGAACTTGATGTTTCGAAGGGTGCGGCGATTCGTTCCCCCTCTAACGAAGTGTTTTTGCGCTGTTTTATATGTTTCAAAGGGGGTGAACGAATCGTTCACCCTACTTACAGATGTGTTTTTGCGCTGTTTTATATGTTTCAAAGGGGGTGAACGATTCGTTCACCCTCTCCAGAAGTGTTTTATATGTGATATCTCTCAGATCTAGTTGTGACCCAAATTGGATCACAACCTATTTCGTATCATTCATAGGGGAGGAACGATTCGTTCCCCCTACTTACAGATGTGTTTTTGCGCTGTTTTATTTGTTTTTGAGTGTCGATGGATACTAGTGAAAAGCTCTGTTACTACGTCAAAGTTTCCATCTTCAACAGAGAACTTCATTTTTCATGGAAAAGAATTCCCCCTACAGATAGACACTGATCGCTGGAAGGGGCGAAGAAAACAAGTGTACAAAATGATATATGATGATGAAAATAACCCATGGTTCAAGGGTAAAGATGTGGTAGATATATTAGGATATTCCAATCTCCATAAGGCCTTACAAGTGCACGTTGGAGAGCGTTATAAGCGATATATGTCAGATTTTGGTCTAACCCAATTTGGGTCACACTTAATTTCATACAATGAAGGTAAAACAGTCTATATATCCGAGGCTGGTTTATACGAATTAATATTTTCTTTAAGCTGTATGTACTCTTCTTGATTGTAAAATTTCAAAAACATGCAATGAATATCATAAAGAGTTTAAAATCTAGCATAAAACGCAAAACCACATGTCAAAAACCATGTTAAAATAGCTATTTGAGGATGAAAGGCTCTTACATATTTGTAAAAGTCCAAGACGATTGGTAAAATCTGGAAAGTTGGTTGACAAACTGGTCAAAACGCATGCTAAAAGTGTACTCTTTGTTGGTTGTAAAAGTTCGAAAACGTACAACAATTACCACTCTTGTCATTAAGAATTTTAATATAGCTCACAGATTTATCAAAACGCATGTTAAAACTGTACATTTGTAAGCAAGTCATTCTATATATTGGATTTTTTTAAATACTTGGTTAGCTATATGAAAGTTGCATATATTACTTACAGTTTGGGTAAAACTAGAAATTCGCAAATAAATTACTCTTACGATTATGAGTATGAACAAAGGAAGAGGAAATTAACTTATAAATGTTGGAAAATTCGCCCATTATTTACAATAACAACCATAAAATACAGATATTGTGATACTTTTTACTATTAACTGTTAAAACTGTGCTCTTACAGGAAATGAGTTCTATAATTAACAATTTCAAAAATAAAAGTTAAAATATCAATTACATGTTATAAATTTAATTCATATTGCGTAATATATGAAAACTATGGTAAAATGTATGATAAACCTATGCATTTGTTGAGAAAAAGTTCTTAAAACCATGAAGTATGAAGTAAAAAGCCCAAGTTGACTGACTAATGTTGAAAATATCATATATTTAACCGAATTATTGTTGTCTGGCTTGTAGATTGGTTAACTACTGATAAATATATAGATAAAAGGACTGTTATACAATATTAGGACAAGTGTAATAATAATTACTATGTTATGATATATTAGGTATCTTATAATACAAATGTTATACACTACAAAAGAATGTCGTGCAGACTAACGTGTTTTGTGACGTGCGTTGTGGATGGCTGTTATACATTTGTAGGTGAAAGTCTTTAAACACCCTACGAAAGACCAAGTTAAGCAAGTTTAAGGCTCGTAGATTTAACGGGTCTGATTTGTTATGGCTACAAGAAACTCTTTCTATTAAAATCTTAGGAAAAACACTTGTCTCTTGTATGAATCTCTATTATACTTCTATTCACATTTAATTTGTCAATTACAGTAATGCAGAGCGAGTGTTGCTGGGCCCAAAAACACTCGTGGATCTCTGATTTAGTTGTGGGTTGCTTGAAAGAAAAACCTGATTGCAAGAAACAATTTTATTTAAATTTGAGCAAAGACATTACAACATATACATATTTAAATTAGAGCCGGAAAAGAGTATTTTAGATTAATGTAAAATGGATCACCTTAGAGGTTATGGCTTTGGTCGATTTCTGGCCTTTTTAGTTTTAATATTTTTTTTGTATTTTGTATTTAAAATAATCAAAAGCAGTTCTCAAGTTAAAGTATCGTAATGTGATAATCAGGAATTCCTAGTTAATCAAATGGCGGTCTATTAAAACAAGCGAGTGGTCGGGAATAAATAATAATGTATTAGTCCTCCTAACTAAGCCTCCTGACCTCCGACACACTCTATCCTCCTATATCTTTTTACCACCAATTAAATTACACATTCATATGATCCATGATTAACTTATTTAAAATCTGTTGTGGATCCTGATCTGAGCTTTGAACTGCAGATTAATTAATTTTACTCTTTTTTTTGTTGAAATCAACCAAACAGTAACACTCTGTTATATAAGTACTAAATTTCCTAGAATTTTGGATTCTACTTAATTTCCAGCTCTTACAATTATTTTAGATTTGAGACAATGTAATTGAATTTAAATATTTTCCAAAAGTTTTCTTGCTTAATACAAATTAGTTCTTGTACAGAAAAAAAGTCTTTAAGTTAAATTATAACAAATAGAGAGTTACTTTAAATGATTTGTGAATATGAAATTACATCAAATAATTAACAAAAATAAATGAATTTAAACTTAACAATTATTAAACTTTGATCAGTACCAGTTATGACATGTGCTCTATGAAATATGACCAAGTATGTAAAACTAATAAATATTACTTACATGAACATTGTAGAAAATTACATACACAAAACGCTCACAATATAAATACACTGTAACACTACTAATGCACTTAATACTAATAATACCAGTTGTTTAATTTATCCCCAGTAAAACGACAAGTATGGCAGTGTTAAAACCTGCTCTTAGCACGTGTAATTTTGAAAAAGTTTTATTAATTAATTAATACGAATGCGTGATTGTACCGCGAATTTCGGCCTTTTCTTTAAAACAATTCGCGAAATAGAGAACGTATGGGATGCACCCCGTTAACAAATCGACGAACTTTTGGAATTGGCAAATAAACGCGGTATTGAATTTAGAAAAAGGTTTTAGATGATGTTACACCGAATAGTTCCGAGCTAAGAGAACGAGAAGCCGCAGTCGTCCAGTTTTATGAGCGAGGCGGGTCACGTGACTGCATTGTTGTCAGTTCCTCCTGTACGCGGTAGTGTCTTCTAGATGTTTCTAATATGGCGGCAAGTTTGAGTTTGAACTTGTAACAGATTTATCTATTTCGTATCAGTTCGCTCCAATATGCATATATTTCAATTTACAATAAACAAATAAAACATTTATTTGGTAATTAGTTCTTATAAACAACAACATGTAAAATATTAAAAGCTGATCTTATCTGTGCTGGTTGGATGTCGAGTCGTGGTTGTTTTGCCGGAGTGGGCTCATAATCGCTATCATCAATAATATCACCGCGATTTGAAAATAATTTAGGTTGAACGGTTTCTCTATGAGTTTTTAAATGATAGCTCATGTTGCTCTTTCTTTTCAGTTTATTACATTGAGGACACTTTTCTTTGTACTAAGAACTGGATTTTTTCACGATTGATGAGTGAACACGTTTCAAATTTTGAATTCCGCTTGCACTTGGTTGGTTTAACTGCTGATAGGAAGGTGTTGGTTGAGCTTGATTTTGAATACCGTTGCATATTTTTAAATGCCGACTAAAATGTTAACTTTTAATTGATTTAACACATTTATTACACGGTTTCATTTTATAACGTGAACCGTCTTTATTGGGATTAGATGAACATATTTTTTCATGATGCGACATGTTGCACTTAGATATCAGTTTGACGCAAAATCTGCATTCGAATTTTGATGATGTCATTTTAATACCCCTATAATACAAAATATTCAAAGTGAATATTGATGAATAATTTAAAATAATCCGGTATATCAAATAATTAAAACAACCATAACGTTGTAATGCATATAAAAAGCAAATATCAAAGGTATAATTTAGTATTTTATCGTTATAATTCAATAAATATTTGTTTACTCATCAGGTCCGTCCGTCTGAGGTCTGTTTGGATAACCACTAGTTCAGAGCTGAATGATAACGGTGCATGCCACGAGATAACAGGCCTCCGGGTGGGCGCTATGAATCAGCCAATATTTATTGCATTACGGTGGTAAAATTCAGTTTTAAATTATAAAAATCTAACGATACTATAAGAGTAAAGGATATCACTGCGAAAGTGAACTCTGAACGCGACCGAATGATAACAGCGCGCTGTGTGAGCCACATTTGATTGATCTCAAAATATAATTTTAAAATATTAAATTTAATTTTAAAAATAGTTTAAATAAGAATAAAACGCAGTTTCAGGGTCCTTTTCACAGTTTGACCTTTTAATATAAGGTAATATTCAATGAAACTTAGTTTTGATTGATATTCGCAGAAATAAGCATCGTTAAAACCGATTTGAGAGGTCAAAGGTCAATTTCGAGCGAAAAATCAAGCGTTTTTGATGAATAGCGAAAATAAATCAAAGTCGCATGAAAATTGTACATCAAAAATCCCTATTAGTGGATTGATAGTGTTTAGTGCCCTTAACATACATACCAAGTTTCATACAGATCCACCGACAAATAACCAAATGCGAGGTCACTTTGTAAAGTCTAGTTTAAAGCATGTAGCGCACAGGTTTATCAACTAATCCAGGATTTTCTAATATTAACGTGTACTAAAAGTCACTGTAAACCCGCATACCAAATTTCAGATCGATAGCTCAAATAATAAGGGAGATATTAAGTATCTGGCAAAGGTCAATAGTTAAGTCCGGCTGAAAACGCACTCCACAGGAATGAAAGTTACGTAATCATATAGACCATATAAGGAAACAGTTCTCTTTCCTTTTCTCTTAAAAATTTCGTTATTTTTGCGATATCTCTTACCGTTTTCGAGACATAAGCGATTAAAGTTATAAAATTCAGTTTTAAATCAAAAAAATTACGGATAAATAAGACTACAACGCAGTTTCAAGGTTGTTTTCGCAGTATGACCTTGGCTCTCGTGACGTCACTCGTACCCCCTCGTACCCCTCATCGATGAGCAGGTCACGTGATCGAGCATTTAATCCCCAATATTTAATCCTTGAAAATGAGCATTTAATCCTTGAAATTAAGCATTTAATCCTCGAAATTGAGCCCCTCATAGCTCGAATTGACCTTTGAAATGGCCTTGGACTTTGACTTCGTACCCCCCTCGTACCCCTCATCGATGAGCAGGTCACGTGACCTCATACATCTCATACATCCTCATACATCCTCGTTGGGCGTCAATCGGTGTTTCTCTACTACTCGGGGATACATAGCTTAAGTATTCAGTCTAAACATGAGTGTTTGGTCGTCATGACAGCTCTTTGGTCCGAGAGATTTTGAGAGTTCCACCTGGAGAGTTTTCAGTTGACTCGAGACGGACATTAAGATCTAAGAAAAAAACGTTTGGGCAATATTGCAGATTCTATTCACAAAGATGAAGTAGTAAACCTTGGAACGATTCGTAAATTTACATTAAATTTCGATACAAATGAGACCATGTTTGATACTAAAAATAAAAAAATAGACATGTGGAAATTGCAGGAAAAGATACAGATGCTGTGAATAGGAATTTTGTTTTGGAAGAAATAAAGCAATTAAAACCAGATATTTACCAAAGAATCGAGGAATTACAGTCTATGGTGATTATTTTCACCTCTTCGAACAATGAAAGTAGGGGAACATCTACAAAAAGTGTAAACACAATATATGATACAAATATTGATGCAGAAGAGTCATTACCTCTGCCAGACGTCAGAGTCATCTAATGAAGTAAGGCGTTAAAACAAAAATAAATTATCATGCATGAAAGGAAGACGTTCAGTGGTGATCTATCATGAAAAGAGGAGGAGGACTCACTAGTACCGCAGTGTCTCTTTTTAAAAAAGCATTTTCCACTTTTCCTACAGGTATATTAATAAACACAGCTGTCGACGCACTTCCAATAGAGACACATTTACCTGGAAGTTATCAATATTGTGGTCCAGGTTCTAAATTACGGAAGCGTTTGGCACGTGGAGATCCTGGAATACACAAATTGGACTAAGCCTGCAAAGTACACGATATTGCATGTCCAAATTACTTAGATTCAGAAAGAAGATCAATTGCCGATAGAGCTCTTGCTGTAAAAGCTTGGCAGAGAGTAAAATCAAGTGACGCAAGTGTTGGTGAATGAGCAGCTGCTTTAGCAGTAACTGCAGCCATGAAAGCTAAAACAGCAGTTGGAGGAGGATCGAGGAGGAGAAAAATAAATACACGTCGCAGAATAAATATGTCCGGTGGAGGCACTAGGAAAAGACGGAATAACAATAAGAGAGTTAATCGTTAACGAAAAAAAGTGTTCAACATGTTCCCAAAAAAAGGCAAACGGAAGAGGATTATTCCTAAGACCAACATAAAAATAAAAACATATAAAATAAAAACATAAAAGTGCATAAAACGTGCGTATTCAATTTTTAAAAAATCCGAATAAACCTTTGAACAACGAGGAGGGACTTGAACGTTATGCATCATGTTTAAAAATCCCCTTTTTCAGAGGGTGTTCATGCGAAACGGAGTGCCAAGAAAAATCTGGA
Source organism: Allygus modestus (assembly GCA_963675035.1). Taxonomy (NCBI): domain Eukaryota; kingdom Metazoa; phylum Arthropoda; class Insecta; order Hemiptera; family Cicadellidae; genus Allygus; species Allygus modestus. The sequence continues at coordinate 62,942,721 of OY776113.1, forward strand.
AAAATGAAGCCGCAACTGTAAACCTTGATGATGCTAATGGTTCTGGGACACATTGGGTTTGTTATAGTAAATTATTTTATTCTGTTTTTTATTTTGACAGTTTTGAGAATCTTCCACCTCCTTAAGAGTTACAAGAGTGTTTCGGTGCAGTACCTAACGTGGTTTTCAATTATGAAAGAAAACCAAGAGAAGACACGTCAGTATGTGGTCATTTATGTTTGGAATTTCTAGCCACAAGTGTCAGTCAACTGTAAAATTTCGTCTTGTACTGTAATAGTCAGTAAGTTCAACATCAACTTTACGAAGTACATTATTTCCACCATTACACCTAAGAGATGATAGACAGTGGGAAATTGCACTTTTGGATTTTAGTACTTACAACTCATTCCCAAACTTAATAGAAGGTGTTAATAATAAGTTTCACTAAGTGAGAAATAAAAATACTGAAGGTCTGACTAAGTTAGGAAAGTATGTAGTTTAACTGAGAGCGAATAATAACAATTTAAGAACTCTGACGTCTGGCAGTGGTAATGACTCTTCTGCTTCACTGTTTGTATCATATATTGCATTTACACTGTTTCTAGATGCTCCACTACTTTCATTGTTTGAATAGGTGAAAAGAATCACCATAGACTGTAATTTGTCGATTTTTGATAAATATCTTGTTTTAATTGCTTTATTTCTTCCAAAATAGTATGATTTCCATACGATAAATTTATTTTGGAAGATGATTAAAAGGACGATACAATTTTACAAGATTTGGACAGTGACTATCCATTAGCCCCAGAAAAAATGAACGGAAAATTAATACCAAATTTAAATGACAAAACCAAATATATTTTATATTATAAAGCACTACAAAAATACAAAGATTTAGGTTTGGTTGTTACGAAATGCCACAGCATTTTAAAATGTAAACAGTCCAAATGGCTTGCACCCTATATTAATTTTCTATTGAAAAGCGCAAACAGTCTAAAAACAATTTTGAAAAATATTTCTACAAACTGTTAAAATAGTCTCTTTGGTGGAAAAATTATGAACCAACGTAAATTTCGTGATATACATCTTGTAGATGCGTCTATGTTAAAAAAATACGTTACAAAGACTGTAGCAAAAAGGTCGATAACAATTTGCATGCTGTACATTTAAATTAACTAATTGTTAAGTTTGATAAACCAATTTATTTAGAAATGTCCATTTTAGATATCAGTAAAGTAATAATGAATGATTTCCACTATAATTATGTCCAAATTTAAGAATAAAAAGTTCCTAATGACAGATACAGATTCTCTAATGTATTCTATAGTTACAGTTGACTTTTACAAGGAAATACGATCTGACTTGGACTATTTCGACGCCTCTGCATATAGTAAAACTATTTCTAATACTCTGATAAAAATAAAAAAGTTACGGGCAAGTTTAAAGACGAATTAGATGGTAAAATTATGGATTAATAGTGTGGTTTAAGGCCAAAATAATACTCTTTCATTCCTTTACAATGGTTATTTGAAAAATAAAAGCAAAATGAGCTAGATGTTAAAAAGGCAAAGGGGGCTGACAATGCTACGGTTAAACATACCTTAATACACCAACATTACTTAAACTGTCTTGCAACTGGGGAAGATTACTAAGAGAATGTTACAAGAATTAAAGCCATAAACCACCACCTTCACACATGAACGATAAATAAAAAGGTAATCTCTTTTGATGATGACAAGAGGTTTATTCTGGATGGCATCAACACTCTTGCCCTTGGTTATCATAAAATTGGTCAAACATAAATTTGTATTTGCCATTATTCTTTGGCCTTTCCTTATCTATTACGAAAAAGCCATATTTAGACCTCTCCCAGCATTGATGACAGAGATTTCTAAATTGTATAAATGAAAAGTCATCCCCCACATGGTTGTTATACACATGTTTTTAATTGTAATCGTTTTATTTATAAAATATAAGGAAATTAACATTGTCACGTAAATTTTTGAGTGCATTACTGTAAGATTGACATAAGTTAAAACTGTTAGTATATTTGTGTCTGCCCACTGAGAAAAATGGTGTAATATTAGGACTATTTATGTCGTCAAACACAACAATCGAATGTTTTTCTACGTCATTTGGTGTGATTTCACAGTCTGAATATGTATGTAATTTAACTTCATCACACAGACAAAAGATTTCAATTATTTTATTTTATTTTTCTTGTTCTAAATATTTTGATATTATATTTAAATTCGTATTATCTAATCTTTCCTTTTTTCAATATAATTGTAAATTGCAACGGTCTTCCCCGAACCACTTGAGTCAGCTATAACACATCGAATATTAGCTGGAAATAGAACCGACTTTTTTGGTGTACTTCCTTCATGCAAAATTATAAATTTGTGCTTTTATTGAATAAATGCCATTTTTTATATAATAAAAATGTAAAAAAAAATAAATGTGGTCAAGGATTATCTTAAAGCTATAGAGGCCGTGGCTTGTCAAATACCCTTATAACCAACCTACCCTTACCACTCCGCATATCTGGAAATTATAATTGGTGTGGACCTGGCACGAACTTACGTGCAAATTTAGCCAAAAATGTACCTTCAAAAAATAAGCTAGACTCTTATTGTAAAGGGCACGAAATATTTTACATGAATAATCAAAATACAGCCGCTCAAAACAAGGCATATATGATATTAGCGGACCAGGCTTGGTCTAGGGTTTTGGCAAAAGATGCAAATTTGGCCAAAAAAGCAGCGGCTTACGCAGGGACAAATTTATTGAAAGCTAAAGCAAAAATGGGAATGGGGTTAAAATTTAATAAAAAAATTGACAACTTTCAGCTGTTAGAGGCCGCAAGAGACGTGCCCCACTATCCAGGAGTATACCTAAAAACGAGCAAAAAATCTAAGAACAAAATTAAAAGGGTGCGGAATAGTTTAATTAGACAGTGACAAAGGTACACATTGGACAGGCACATTGGCATATCGTAAAAGTAAAGATATTGTAAAAATAAATTACAATAAAGATATTGTAATTTATTTTGACCCATCCGGAATACAACCTCTAATTGAACATTTTGTACCATCTAAAATTGACCATACAACTGATCAAATATAAGAATTAAGTAGTTCCATTTGTGGAATTTTATGTTTATCATTTCTGAATTATTTTAGTTTATAAAAATGGATTCATTTACTACAGGTACAGGTACAGGTGGTTGGTTTTACATTTACAGGTATGGAGCCAGAGTTGAAGTCGGTGTTCTTTCCTCCTATCAAAATAAATGGTGATTATATAATTGGGTTGGTAGATTTTCAAATTTATAATTCTATATTTAATGTTAAAAAACCTCTGAATACTTTGATATACTACAAAATGGAAAAAATACAACACCACAAGGGGAGATCATGATTGATGAATTTAACCGGGCATTATATGGTAAATTTGAAGTTAAAATACAAAATAAACCAGCATTAATTATTACTAAAGTCAAATTTATATTTTACAAAGGACTAGTTCCCAAAATTAAATAGACTTAAAGACACCAAATTAACTACAGACGAGGGCGAAGACGTGTATTATTACGATCACAAAGTTCCAAATGTAATTAAAATTACTGAAGGGACTTAAGAAGTGATTGAGCTTGCGAAGAAAATTCAAAAGCAACTCCCAGACCTTTTATTTATAGCCGACAATAAAACTATGAAAGCCATATTATTCTAGCCATGTGTTTGATTTTACAAAACCGTGTTTAGGGTCTGTATTATTGGGATTCAAACGATTTTCTACTCCCGATGTTCCGTTTAAATTCGTTAATAAAATTAACATAGATAATTTAAATTTGATCAGAGTAAAACGTAATATTGCAAATGGGTCTTATTTAAATGGTGACAAATCACACACCATACACAGTTTTTATCCAGAAGGTCCTCCCGGCTACAAAATTATTGAGGTCCCAAGAAAAATGATATACTTTCCTATAAATAAGAGAAGTTTAGATGTTCTTAGCATTACATTTGCGGATCAACACGACAAGCCTATTTACTTTAATGGAGAAGAAACTACAATTATTTGTCATATAAAAGACATATTAGAATTTACAAGAACGGACTGAGTGTGTAAAATGCCAGATTTCTGCGATCAATTGGACTGAAGTTAAAATTGTATATTAATAAAAATGGAAGATTTTCTAAACGTTACAGGGAAATTCTAATTCTACAATAGTTTGGTTAAAATTTCAAATCACTCCTATGTTCCCCATTACACTTTGGCAATAACTAATTCCGGTAAAATTCAAATATGTATAAATAATAAAGATTTACTAACACTCCCATGTAGGAATTATTTGTATATTAAAGGAGAAATAGAGAATCATGATAAAGGCCATTTTATAAATAATGGATTTACATTCTTATTTGATGAAATTATATACGAAGTCGCTGGTAATGAAATAGATATTATAAGAAATCCAGGAATTTCCAGTCTTATGAAAATATTGTGCTCTTACAATAAAACCACTAAACTGTCAAATATCGCATTTAATTCTGACACAAATTTAAAAGAGTTCCATAAAAGTGGGAAGTTTAGTACTTGAGTCCCATTTAAGCTGTTAATGGGTGTGTTTGAGGATTTTAATAAGGTTTTAGTAAATGTCAACAAGAGTTGGTGTTGAAAATATCCAAAAACGACAAAAAAATTGGATATTAAAAACAGCTGATGAGACCGAAAAACAGCTGATATTAAAAACTGGTGGGACCGATACTATTCCCAAAATTACACTTAAATCGATCCATTGGTTGATGCTACATTTAATACCATGTGACGGGGAAATGTTACAATTTCAAAATATGTTATTGCAAAATAAACATTTTCAAATTGCATTTAGAAGTTTGGAGCTACTTGAACTCCCATCATACCCCGAAACCACGAGACATACTTGGTCAGTTAAGACGTCTTCGAGTTTGGAGAAGCCTAGGTATATTTGGTTATTATATTTGGTTTCCAAACAGGTAAGTACAATAGTGTACGAAAAATAACTGACGAATTTGATCACTGTAAATTGAAAAATCTCAAATTGTTTTTAAACTCTGAGTATTACCCTTATAGTGATTTAAATCTTGACTTTGAAAATGGAGATTCTTCTAAAGCTTACTAAATGTTTGTGAGGTTTAGAGAGAGTTACTACAACACTGTCCCCGATCCTATGTTTAACAAAGTTGATTTTATAAAGAAATATCCACTAATTGGTATAGACTGTTTTAGGCAGATCAATCGGAGACAAATCAATTTTTAGAATCGGAGACAAATGTTTGGAATGCCAAAAGGCGAAAGATTGGGAACGTTAAGAATAACGAAAATTTAGACGGAGTCCCAACTTTAAAACATAATTTAATAAGAAATGATGGTGCTTTTGTACAAGACAATAATAAATATAAATTTTTAGAATCGGAGAAAAATGTTTAGAATGCAAAAATGCGAAATTGGGAATGTTAAGAGTGCTGAAAATTTGGATGAAGTCCCAATTTTACAACAGACTTTAATAAGAAAAGATGGTGCTTTTGTACAACACAATAATAAATATGAATTTTTAGAATCGGTGAAAAATGTTTGGAATGCAAAAATGCAAAATTGGGAATGTTAAGAGTGCTGAAAATGTAGATGAAGTCCCAATTTTTCAACATACTTTAATAAGAAAAGATGGTGCTTTTGTACAGTGTGATAATAAATATCATTTTTAGAACTAAAATAAAACAATTGGGATGCTAAACACCATACGATTAGTAATCTGGGAGAAGGCAAAGAAGATGGTGATGCTGTAAATGTTGCTCAAGTACCAACAAAGAGTAAATGATTTTAGGATTTTGGAGATAAAAGGCTAGTTCGTGTCAAACCCGGTGTTGATGATAATGATAGTGTAAACAAAACATCAAACTATAACATTAAATAATAATAAATTTGATGGTAAAAATAAGCAATTAACAAACATCTTACCCGGAGCTTTATCAAATGACGTAGCAATTGTCAATCAAATTTTACAGTATGAGGGAGGTGTGTTAAAACAGGGTGATGGTAAATACGAATTTTTTAGAATCCAAAGAAAATAAGTGGGATGCTAAAAAGAACAAATTGTAAATTTACTTTGTCGTACGGATAATAATGATGCTGTATGTGTCCCACAAATACCTAAATCGAATTTAGGTGAATGGCATTTTAATTATAAAAGGTTGATTAATGTTAAACATGCTATAAATGATAAAGAGTGTGTTGCAAAGGGTCAGACTATAACATCGAATTTTGAGAATAAAAAACTTGACGCTAAAGATTATCCTACAGCTAATGTAAAAGCTGGTGAGAATTCCAACGATTGGTTTATAAAATTCAGACTATTACATTAAATAATGAGGATAAGTTTAATGCCAAAAGTAAACAAATAACAAATACACAAGAAGGTGTATTGCCATCAGTGGTAGCAGTGGTAGGTCAAATATTAACAAAGGGTGATAAAAGCATAATTAAACAGGGGGATAGAGTGTACAATGTTACAACAACGTTGTTTGATAAAGAAGAAAAATATTGGGATGCTGAACAACAATTTATAAGGAATCTACCGAAGGGGGAATATGAAAATGACATTTGTCTAATGTCACAAGCTGTGTGGTTTGATGACACAGACAGAAAATTGAAATATACGGATAAAGTATTTAACTTGATGACATACAATCGTGATTGGTTAGTTGGCGATCCAACATCTGTGAGTGGATTTAAGTATATAGATAATAGACCATATAGACCAAAAAACTATGTATATAAAAGAATGATCAATGATACATTAATTTATGCTGATGGCAAAATTTGTACAACAGAAAGTGGTGACTATATTGTAAATACCCCCATAGCAACAAACCTGCGTACTCAGCGAATTTCCAATGTATATATATATATGTATCTTAATACCACATAAAGCCACATACTAAGTTTCATCAATATACATTTATAAACAAACGATTTATGATATTTTAATTATTCTCCATAAGAATAAAATGGCGGCTGAGTATGCAGGTTTGCTGAAGCAACGAACACAAAAAATGGGGTTTTATACAAATATCAATATAACTCATGTAGGTAAAGCCACATACCAAATTTCATTAATTTATTTTCATAATTAAGGGAGATAACACGATACTTATTCTCCATAAGAATAACATGGGGCTAAGTACGCAGGTTTGCTGCTACGGGAGTCTTTGGAAAAAAATTTTTTTTGAGCAAATATCAATGGTCCACAACCAGATGAAGCCGTATACCAAGTTTCGTCAGTATACGTTCATAAATAAGCGAGATATAAAATTTTTCTTTTCCTCCATAAGAATAACATTAGACAACGTACTGTGTTTAGCACTTTCAATATCTCGGTAACCAATTGACGTAGAGAAATGATCAAAATACTAAATTGTGTGTTCTTTTAAGCTGAATCCAATGGAAAAAACTAAAATTTGGCTATTTCCAAAATTATATGTAAATAATTCGAAAACCCATTTTCGGGGTACAAAAAGCCCCCAAAATACCCCTTTGGATGGAACGATCTGGCTGGTTTTCGAACTTAAAGTCATACATGTTGCTTTACACGTTTATACCAAATTTCATTAGAATCGGATAATTTTTACGAGAGTTATCGTGCTCACGGACACACACACACACACACATATATATATACTCGCTTCGCTCGCTGGGGGCTCCGCCCCCAGACCCCTGTGGGGGGCTTCGCCCCCAGGTCCCTGTCGTAAATTATACCCTTAACTGATGTATAATGTAGCCTTTAAAAGGCGTATTTTGAACCTTATAAGGGATACGACCACCGTTAACAACCTGAAATACTATGACTTTGGGTAACTAAAAGCCTTCTGCAACAAATATGACATGATTTATAAGGGATTTTACCCTCGACAGTGCGCAACATAGAAAATGTACCCAAAAAACACGAAAAGTCTACAAGAGCTCAAAAACTTTGATTTTTTGGTTGTTTAAGATGCATAATCTGGGGGTGGGAGTATTTCTTAGTACTAATTGTAATGCAGGAATACTGTGTGATAAGTATTAGGCCTCTAAGTTCTATATTAGAGCGACAAACCATTAAAAACCACAAACAAATTTGTGAAAAAGTTTACATTTAAAAATTCTAGCGCTATCTAAGGGTGAAAGGGGTGAGATACGGTAAAATGTCATAGGACTAAAGTTGTAGTTCGTCTGAAATCCGTGACACTTAGTGGTCTTCGTTTTTCGATAGGACAACCCGTTCGGCCGCTAGAGCTTAAATAAAAAATACTACATTTTGATTTTTGTATTCACAATTATTTATTTTATTGAGATAGTTCAAACTAAAAATAGTAGGATTTGGAAAGAAAAGGTAGAAGGCACATGCATGTCAAATCTCACGTCTCTAGCTCAATTATTATTTGTGTCACGTGTATATCCAATAATATAAATTGGGACAGAACCCCCAATACACCACTACTTATACTAAGGAAACGGTCATATCTAAAGATATTTAGATTTTCATTTTTCAACAGGTTTAATTAATAAAAACTGGTCATATTTATGCTGCTATTTACTAAGTGTGATGTAGACATACTGCGTGCCCAATATTAGGCCTCCATCAAGTATATTAACGTGATAGGCAATAAAAAACGGCCAAAATATTTCGAAAATATGCCGAAATTTGAAAAATCTAGCGCTACCTAAGGGTGAAGGAGACGAGATACGACAAAAAGCCATAGGACCAAAGTTGTAGATCGTCTAAAATCCGTGGCACGTGGTGGTCTCCGTTTCTCGATAGGACCAACTGTTCGGCCGCTACAGCTCAAATAAAAAGTCACTATTTTGGATATGTTCAAAATTTCCTCCATTTTGAATTTTTTTGAGGAGGTTAAAATAAAAAATTGTAACTTTTTGGAATTTTCCTGGGGGTTACAAGGTACAAGCTACATAAATGCCAAATTTCAGGTTTCTAGCTCTTCTAGAAGTGGTCTAGAATTCGTATACCTCAGTCAGTCAGTCAGTCAGTCAGTCAGTCAGTCAGTGAGTTACACATGCGGCTGTATATATATTAGACTCGCTTCGCTCGCTGGGGGCTCAGCCCCCAGACCCCTGTGGGGGGCGGGGCTTCGCCCCCAGCTCGCTGTTTGGCCTCACGTTGAAGAGGTGTTGTTTCAAATGGCCCAGAACCCCTATAAGACTTATACTAAGAAAACAGACAAATCAGCAGATATTTAAGTATAAGACCATCCGTTTGGCTGCTATAACTGTTTAAACAACACTACATTCTGATTGTTTATAACCGTTATTATGAATTGTTTTGAGGTAGTTAAAACTAAACAAATAATGCTTGGGAATTTTCTGTAAGGTTAAAAGGTGCAAAGCACATGCATGCCAAATCTCACGTCTCTAGCTCAAGTATCATTGGTGTCACGTGTGTATCCAATACTATAAATTGGGACAGAACCCCCAATACACCACTACTTATACTAAGAAAACGGTCATATCTAAAGATATTTAGATTTTTTCATTTTTCGACAGGTTTAATTAATAAAAACTGGTCAGATTTCTGCTGCTATTTACTAAGTGTGATGTAGACATACTGCGTGCCCAATATTAGGCCTCCATCAATTATATTAACATGATAGGAAAAAAACTGCCACAAAATATAGAAAATATGCCTAAATTTGAGAAATCTAGCGCTACCTAAGGGTGAAGGAGACGAGATACGATAAAAAGTCATAGGACCAAATTTGTAGATCGTCTAAAATCCATGTGTCGAGGTGGTCTCCGGTACTCGATAGGACCAACCGTTCGGCCGCTACAGCCACAAAAAATACACTATTTTGGAGATGTTAAAAATTTCCTCCATTTTGAATTTTTTGAGGAGGTTAAAATAAAAAATTATACCTTTTTGAAATTTTCCTGGGGGTTTCAAAGGACAAGCTACATGTAGGCCTAATTCCATGTTTCTAGCTTATCTAGAATTCCCTGAGGAAGTCGATAATGCAGTTTGTCATTTATGGAATAATTAGGATTTTTAATTTTTTTGGGATGTTTATTTATTAAAACATGTTAGTTTATCGAGTGTTTCGTGAAGAGTAATGTACCAACATATTGAGTGCCAAATGTCAAGCCTTTAAATACTAAATTAAAGTGATAGGAAATTAAAAATCATGAAAATAACCGTCAAAATTGTTTAAATTTTGAAAAATCTAGCGCTACCTAAGGGTGAAGGGAGCGAGATACGACAAAAGGTTATAGGAACAAAGTTGTAGATCTTGCAAAATCCGTGTCACGTGGTGGTGTCCGTTTTTCGATAGGTCAATCCGTTCGGCCGCTAGAGCTCAAAAACTGTAATTTTAAAATAAGCCTTTTTGGGGGGGGGTTAAATATTTTTTTAGGGGGGTTAAAATAAAAAATTGTCAGTTTTGGCAATTTTTCTGGGGGTTACAAGCTATAAGCTACCTGCATGCAAAATTTCAGGTTTCTAGCTCGTCTAGAAGTGGTCTAGAATTCGTATACCTCAGTGAGTGAGTGAGTGAGTTACACATGCGGCTGTATATATTTTAGACTCGCTTCGCTCGCTGGGGGCTCCGCCCCCAGACCCCTGTGGGGGCTTCGCCCCCAGGTCCCTGTCGTAAATTATACCCTTAACTGATGTATAATGTAGCCTTTAAAATGCGTATTTTGAACCTTATAAGGGATACGACCACCGTTAACAACCTGAGATACTATGACTTTGGGTAACTAAAAGCCTCTGCAACAAATATGACATGTTTTATAAGGGATTTTACCCTCGACAGTGCGCAACATAGAAAATGTACCCGAAAAACACGAAAAGTCTACAAGAGCTCAAAAACTTTGATTTTTTGGGTGTTTAAGATACTTAATCTGGGCGTGGGAGTATTTCTTAGTACTAATTGTAATGTAGGAATACTGTGTGATAAGTATTAGGCCTATAAGTTCTATATTAGAGGGACAAACCATTAAAAACCACAAACAAATTTGTGAAAAAAGTTTAAATTTAAAAAATCTAGCGCTATCTAAGGGTGAAAGGGGTGAGATACGGCAAAATGTCATAGAACTAAAGTTGTAGTTCGTCTGAAATCCGTGGCACATAGTGGGGTTCATTTTTCGGTAGGACAACCCGTTCGGCCTCTAGAGCTTAAATAAAAACATACTACATTTTGATTTTTGATTCACAATTATTTATTTTGTTGAGATAGTTCAAACCAAAAATAGTAGGATTTGGGAAGAAAAGGTGCAAGGCACATGCATGCTAAATCTCACGTCTCTAGCTCAAGTATTATTGGTGTCACGTGTATGTCCAATAATATAAATTGGCATAGAACCCCCAATACGCCACTACTTGTAGTAAGAAAACGGTCAAATCTAATGATATTTAGAGTTTTTCATTTTTCGACAGGTTTAATTAATAAAAACTGGTCATATTTCTGCTGCTATTTTTTAAGTGTGATGTAGACATACTGCTTGCCAAATATTAGGCCTCCATCAAGTATATTAACGTGATAGGAAATAAAAAACGGCCAAAATATTTCGAAAATATGCCAAAATTTTAAAAATCTAGCGCTACCTAAGGGTGAAGGAGACGAGATACGACAAAAAGTCATAGGACCAAAGTTGTAGATCTTGCAAAATCCGTGGCACGTGGTGGTGTCCGTTTTTCTATAGGATAATTAGTTGAACCGCTAGAGCTCAAAAACTGGAATTTTAAAATAAGCCTTTTTTGGGGGAATTTAAATATTTTTTGTTAGGAGGGTTAAAATGAAAAATTGTCAAATTTGGCAATTTTCCTGGGGGTTACAAGGTAAAAGCTACCTGCGTGCAAAATTTCAGGTTTCTAGCTCGTCTAGAAGTGGTCTAGAATTCGTATACCTCAGTGAGTCAGTCAGTTACACAAGCGGCTGTATATATATTAGACTGTATATATTATAGACTCGCTTCGCTCGCTGGGGGCTCCGCCCCCAGACCCCTGTGGGGGGCTTCGCCCCCAGGTCCCTGTCGTAGTACCTATGGCACATGGTTTAATTACGCTAATAATCCGAGGTTCTACGTATACTCAAAATATAAAGTAGACTTATAGAGTGAACAAATTAAGGGCTAACAGTACAATATTAGAGTATGTAACAATTTAAAAATCGCTCCGCCCCAGGCCCCTATGGGGTTTCGCCCCCAGGTCGCTGTTTGGCCACAATTTAATGTAAATTGGTCCAAATTCTATTTCAGACCTAAATTCTACAACTAATCCAAGGCTTTGATTATTTGTAATGGTTAAACCTATAAAATCTGGCCATATGCCTGTTGATGAATACTACTTGGTATGGAGACGTAGTATGTTAAATTTTAAATCCATGTATTACCTAAGTGCTTGAAAAATTTATACCCTTAACTGATGTATAATGTAGCCTTTAAAAGGCGTATTTTTGACCTTATAAGGGATACAACCACCGTTAACAACCTGAATTACTATGACTTTGGGTAACTACAAGCCTTCTGCAACAAATATGATATGATTTATAAGAGATTTTACCCTCGACAGAGCGCAACATAAAAAATGTACCCGAAAAACACGAAAAGTCTACAAGAGCTCAAAAACTTTGATTTTTTTGGGTGTTTAAGATACTTAGTCTGGGCGTGGGAGTATTGCTTAGTACTAATTGTAATGTAGGAATACTGTGTGATAAGTATTAGGCCTCTAAGTTCTATATTAGAGCGACAAACCATTAAAAACCACGAACAATTCTATGAAAAAAGTTTAAATTTAAAAAAATCTAGCGCTATCTAAAGGTGAAGGGGGTGAGATACGGCAAAATGTCAAATGACTAAAGTTGTAGTTCGTCTAAAATCCGTGGCACGTGGTGGTCTTCGTTTTTCGATAGGACAACCCGTTCGGCCGCTAGAGCTCACATAAAAAAACACTACATTTTGATTTTTGTATTCACAATTATTTATTTTGTTGAGATAGTTCAAACTAAAAATAGTCGGATTTGGGAAGACAAGGTACAAGGCACATGCATGCCAAATTTCACGTGTCTTTTTCAAGTATTATTGGTGTCACGTGTATGTCCAATAATATAAATTGGCCAGAACCCCCAATACACCACTACTTATACTAAGAAAACGGTCATATCTAAAGATATTTAGAGTTTTTCATTTTTCGACAGATTTAATTAATAAAAACTGGTCATATTTCTGCAGCTATATACTAAGTGTGATGTAGACTACTGCGTGCCCAATATTAGGCCTCCATCAAGTATATTAACGTGATAAGAAATAAAAAACCACCACAAAATCTCAAAATTTGAAAAAATCTAGAGCTATCTAAGGGTGAAAGAGACGAGATACAACAAAAAGTCATAGGAACAAAGTTGTAGATCTTGCAAAATCCGTGGCACGTGGTAGTGTCCGTTTTTTGATAGGACAATCCGTTTAACCGCTAGAGCTCAAAAACTGGAATTTTAAAATAAGCGTTTTTTTGGGGAATTTTTTTTTTTTGGGGGGGGGGGTTTAAATTGCAAAAAAACTATCAATTCTATAATAGTTCAAAGATTTTCTTTTTTTAGGGTTTAGAACTATCAAAAGTGGGACCATGACTATTGCTATATACTATGGGTAGTAATGAAATAGTGTGGGACCAATAGTAATCCTCTAAGTACTATATTAAAGCAACGAAAAATCAAAACCCACGGGAAAACTAAAAATAAAATTGTGAAATCTGAACGATTTAACACTACCTAAGGGTGAAGGAGAACAGATACAACCAAAAAAGTCACAGGACCAAAGTTGAAGATCGTTTAAAATCCGTGTCACGCGGTTGTCTCAGAATATTGATAAGATCATCCGTTTGGCCGCTAGAGCTATTTTAAAAATACATAACCTGAATAGGTCGGCAAAACAGTTTGTAAATTATAAATCAATTACGTTTTACATTTTTTTTGGGTTTTAAATAGTAAAATATGTTAGTATAATCACCGTTCCATGAAGAGAGTCGTGTAAAAATGTTGTTTGCCAATTATCAAGCCTATATATACTACATTAAAGTAATAGGAAATTATAACCATGAAAAACCGTTGAAATTGGCAGATATTTTAAAAATCTAGAGCTACCTAAGGGTGAAGGGAGCAAGATACGGCAACAAGTCACAGGACCAAAGTTGTATATCGTCTAAAATCCGTGAGTTGTGATGCGATGAACTAAGAAATAAATAGTATGAGGCAAAATAAAATCCTCCATGTAGGCTATCATTTCATGGTAAAGAAATAATTTACATCCGTACAACAAATATATATTTTTTAAATGTGAAGTTTTCTAATTTTAAAATATTTAAATAATCACAACATAAACATAACAAATATGGTAGCTTAGTTCTGTTGTTTATGTTTCCTAAATAACAATGCTTTTAATCCTTTAAGTGGGCCTAAAATACAATAACATTAAGCAACAAATAATAACATGTCATGTTTTTTTCAGGCATTTAAATTCTTTTACAAAAGGACTGCTTAATCACATAATACTGCAGACCCCTTCTCTGCATACCGCTTTTTTCTCGTTTTTCCCTATGCTGTTGACTGTACCGTTTGACAACTTGTATTTTTAAATGGATTAGATTTCCATCAATAAAAGTTACAACAGTAACATATTATGTTTGTAGCGAATAAAAGTCATCTGTAACATATTTAACCTAATTTATGTAGGGTTTTTCCCACAAATTATGTAAAACAAAAACCAACCAATAGAACAACAAATCTACTTAATGTGCTAATTATTTGGTTTTAGCGTTTTAAATACTTCAAATTCATTAAATTTAAAATAAGTTTGTTTATCTACTGATTCGTGAAGATAATATTCTTGTAGGCATTAGTCGATGCAATTATGAGATCATGAAAGAATATTTAATTAAGTTTAAAATTATAAATATTTTATATGGACGACATATATTGTGACTGGATTGCCACAAAACTCTTATACGCAAAAACCCATGTAGATTTTTGTATACTGCACCGAAAATTTGAAATACATAATAATGCATGTCGGTAACGTAGTACAACATACCAATTGAACTGAATACTGAATTACCGACATCAGTTAACCTCAAAAAACGAGAACTAAATTATTTATATTTATTTTTACGGAGTTTCAAATATGAAATTGTAAGTTTTAAAGATTTTCCTGGGGGTTTCAAGGTAAAAGCTACCTGCATGCCAAATTTCAGGTTTCTAGCTCCTCTAGAAGTGGTCTAGAATTCGTATACCTGAGTGAGTGAGTGAGTGAGTGAGTTACACATGGGGCTGTATAGTATATTAGATATATATATACAGTTTCGAACGAATGGTGTTTTTGGGGTCTGGGGACCTCAAAACGAAAAGTTATCATGGTCCCGGGCCTAGGTCTTCCCATGCCGACTACGGTAATAGCTTCTTCCCTATAGGGGAAATTCGCTAAAAGAAAGAATAAAATATTGAAAATATTGTTTATAAGTTGCATAAGCCTGCGAGAAAGAATTTTGTTAGAAGGTCTTTTAAAGTATTTGGTATAAACGAAACTGTTCAAATCGATTCAATAGACATGAATAATTATGCTAGAGATAATTCTGGGAATAAATATATTTTAACTTTAATAGACACATTTTCTAAAAAAGCTTATGCCGCTCCGCTAAAGAATAAGACCGGATTAGTAGTCACAGATGCTATAAAAACTATTCTCCCAACGGTAGTTAAAAATATTCAGTCTGATAACGGAAAATAATTTTTTTAGGAACATTTTACCAAACTAATGAAAAAGCTAAATACTAATCACTATCACACTTACTCTACAACTAAGGTGGCTATTGTAGAAATATTCCAGAGAACTTTAAAGAATTGGTTATTTAGTGAGGTCAGTGCATATGGGAGTTACAAATGGTTGGATTTCCTTCCAAAGTCAATAAGGATGTATAATAATAAAGTACATAGGTCCATTGGGATGAAGCCTAACCAAATAAGTGCCAAGAACTAAAGATGCACATGAAATTTTGGCATCTAAAGTACAAGTTAAAAAGCCAAGATATAAGGTGGGGGATAGTGTAAGTATTTCCAAGTATAAACATGTATTTAGTAAAGGATATACCCCTAACTGGACAGGGGAGCTTTTTAAAATAGCAGAAGTTAAGAAAAAAAACCGGTGACTTGCATTTTGAAAGATTAGCATGGCAATATAATCAAAGAAGGATTTTATGAGCAAGAATTGTTAAAGACTAAATATAAAAACAGGTATTTAGTTGAGAAGGTAATTAGGAGGAAGGGTGATTTATCATATGTCAAGTGGTTTGGGTTCCCAAGTAGCCAGAACACGTGGATTTCCGCAAAGGATGTATTAAAGTAGGGTACGGAAAAGGGTAGGGAAATCGGGGCGAGAGCCGACAAGTTTCCAAAAACCGCTCCCCATGTTATTCTAATGGGGAAAACGTGCCAAAAGTGTCACCACCCCATCATATGCTCTCTACTGTTCTAATATCAGGTAGTTCTCCTCGTCTCAGGGTCCTATTCACTTTTGTTTCTAGTAAGGACCTACAGTTGATGGTAGGTTCCGAACCACCAGGTCACGACATTATCATATAGAAATTAAGCATTGGTGATGGGCGGGATCGATTCCTGTGGACCAAGGGAACACGCTCTAACCACTATCCCAGGCCGTTGAAACTGTTGAAACATAAAATAGGTTAAACAGTTGTTACACGACACAATGGTCGACAGCACTATTGTGCTTCAAGTCCTGGTTGTGACATGGTGAAACTTGCACAGGCGTCTGTTGTTTATATGTCTGATAATCATCGTTTAACAAATATTTGTACTTTATCCCCCTATACATATTATATGTAGATCATGTTGTAGTCGTAAAACTTCTAATTTCAGTTATTGATGGAAATATTTGTTTCGATAATCCTTAAACTTAAAAATTGAGCTTATCTGGTGACGTCGGTCTGTTTGCCAGGATGTGTACAGATCTACAGACTACATCTATGGCCCGATTTTATACAATTTTGTTAGAAGATTCAACTATTTATTTAGTTAGTTATTTTTATGAGTTATCTTTCAAAAACTCTTAAAGCCATGAACATCCAAATTTCTAAAAAATGGCTCATCGGGTTTAATTAAATTTTACTGGTATATTGTGCTTCACCTTTATTGTATGAATGTAGGAACACTTCGTGTCAGAAATCTGAAGTCACTAGAATTTTTCAAAAATCAGATTTTGGGTTTGCTCAAAACTATTTACTTAAATGAAGATACATTATAAAAATAACAATCAACAATTTTTATTTTTCTTCTTATATCCCCATTATTTTTATTACAGCTTGGGATAAAGATTAAGATAATATCAGTTAAATTTGAGTAAATATGGGTTAACCATTCTGAAAAAAGTTGACCAACATTGTACAATACTATTAACATTATTAACACTGTCCTATGTACAGTAAAAAATAAATACATTAAAAGATTAATTTAGAGTGTTAAAATAAAAAAATAACGAATTTAGAGTTTTTAAATGAGATAAATTATGAGTCAGTTTCTTGCTATCGTTTATCAACTATAATTTGGTAACGAAGAAACTGAATTTCAAATAAAACACACTTATTGAGTTTTACCTTTGGACGAACATCGTCTACCAAAAATATGAGCTTGGTTTTACGACATTTTGGTTTCTCTTTAATAATTTGATCACTCGAATTTTGAGAAATTTACCGTTAACTAAGCATCTGAACATACAATTATAGTTTTCGTAATTTAAACCATACCAACTCTATAAATGTATTGAAACCTCACTAAAGGCAATGCCACCGGTCACAATAAACCACTGTAGAAACATGAAAACATCATCATATGAATTTCTGGTAGCGGTACAACGTCGTGTCAAACGTAATACATGGGTTAACAAGATCGGGTCGTGTCACCGAGTCCAACAACTTAATGAGGATCCCTCATCTGTTATGTAAATCATGTTGAAGTTCCTGGTTTTATTTCGTTATCCATATATGATCTGTATAATTAAAATAATTTGTATGCATTACATGGTCGTCCAAAGGAAAATTTAGTTAAAATGTGATAGTTATGGTTTAGAAATCAAAAGTATAAAGCTCCGCAATGTAGTATTAGAATCAAAATTTAATTTAATCAAATAGTTTTGTAAAAGGTTCAAGTGGTGGAGTTACATTTATTACATCATCAAACGGGTTGGTCACTTTTTTCTCAACTGACAAAAAACTATATTAGTTCGTAAGTTTTCTGAAACAGTAGTACTAAGCAATTTTATTAATTGTTTTGTTTCTTTTCCATTCTCTGAACCTTAACTTTATATACATTCACCTTTGACTTGGAAATTTTTGCAACATTAATGAATGGAGAGCATTTAAATTTAAATAAATAGATATACTAATTCATTTTTTCGTAAATATCAAAGGCCTTTGCATTAATCTGCTCCACTTAAATAAGTTCAATCACACATATTTGGTTTCACATATTTTATAACATTTATTATTAGTGTAAGTAGCAGTTAACAGTAGTAGTTAATACGTTTATGACACTTTTGTTTGTGTCCTGTTTAAATTAGTAAAGTAATGATAAATACAATTAACCTATTATTTGAAATTCCATTAGGTTAATGCATTATATAAATATGTATAGGCACTTGGTGATAGCATTTGACAGTCAAACATCCAAGTCAGAAATCATTAATGGTAAGCCGCTTGAATTTCCAGAGCCCAAAGACCGAATTTGTAGTCTAACAGTATAACTATTTATTGAGATGAACACTAGGGCTTCCTAAGTATTTCTGAACCATGAGCGAGATGTACTAGAAATGAAGAATGAAAACCATCTCAATGGTAATTGTGAATTTTTAAACATGTGTATTTTTAAGGTGTTTCTTTAATAACTTTAGGATCAGTTTTTGGGTTGCCTTTGAATTCTAACGCATTTTCCATAAATTAAATTGTTTTCTTTGAATTTTAAAGTACCTGGTGGCCGAGCTTTGCTCGGGGGAAGGCCAGTCAGTTTGTTTAGATGACTCGGAGTAATATTTCACCACTTCCCCTACTGATAATCAGATTTGTATAACTCATTTGCCTCTTTTCTACATTTTTAAGGTGCCTCCAGTTGTTATTTACAGCTCAATGTCCCTTTGATTTTTTTTTACTACTCTATATATGTCATCTTCACTCAAATATTTTAATCTCTGCTCTAAGGAAACCACATGTTAATAAACATAAACAACATGAGTATTACTTTGACAGTTCCCTGGTTGATTATGAACAACTGTTACAATTCTTTTGTTTTGATTTGAAACTCCAAAAGCCCAATGTTAATTTTGTTCACTTTTCATTTCAGGTCCCTTTCACTTTGGTCCCTCTATGTTTCTAAACAGCAGGGGTCGGAACGTCTTCCCTCAGCTTGTGGTTCCTAGCTGATAAACATGGATACCTTGTCAGTGAGCCTAAAAGGGCAGGACAGACCACCTGTTTGAGAGCTAATATAAGCAGCTGTCACAGGAGTGTTTTATAGCGGATGTGTCCTATAAAAGGTCGATTGGTAACTCCATCCTGTCCCACCTTTTCCATCCCTGTTAGTTCCTCTCCTTCCGGTGACATGCACAATATTCCCTTGTCAAAAGGCCCTGCCGAGGTTTCTTAATCCAGCAATCTAATATTTAACTCATACTGTAATGGCTCACCCTTTTATTTTCTGGATACGTTCCACGTATATGTGTTTGTGATGACGGAACGAGGAAATAAAAAAATGGGTGCCAAATTCAAAAAAAAAACGATATGTATAATGTGTTTTGTTTTATATTTACTAGGAGCATAGAATGTATTATTTATTCTATGCTAGGAGTTTGAGGATTTTATATGGTTATATTTTATATTAGCAATGTATATTTCCGTAATAGTAGTATATTTGTGATTGTTATAAAAAATGACAAATACTCAGGGGTAGTCGGCTTTCAACTACACGAGAGTCCTCTCTCTGGCTTGTCCAGAGGAGGACTGGCGACACCGGAGTACCCTAGCCAAACTATGAGACTTCTCAAAGTCACAGCCCTTCTAAGAGCTAAGGACTTTCTTCCAACTAAGATAGTTTGTTTTCTTCTTTCTTTTGTGGGCAAATCTTGCTTACCTCTTCTTTTCTTCAACCCCATCTGGGTGTTTTTCGTTACTGCTTTCTCCTATCTGACCGGCATGCACTGGAGACCCTAGGAGTGTCCCTGTTGTGTTGCAGGGACTAATGTGTGCCGCGCACTGCCAATGGGTATCTCTAGTGTTCTTTCAGGAGCCAGCCCCTACGGGACCATAGTCAGGTAGTGCGGCATGGATGCAGAGGTTGGGCTTTGCATTGCCATATATCAATCTTAAATTTTATAAAACATATTAATAAATAATTTTCAGGATCTTAGTCTTTGATCTGAACGAATATTTACAGTGAAAAGTGGTATCAACAAGTATGGAATATATAGTAAAATCAACTGTAAGAGTAATTTTATGAATATATAAATAAATTTTTTAGCGACCACTCAGAACTTGTTCCGGGTCACATTAGAAACTTCTAGGGTGGTCCCGGGCTTAAGACTTAAGCCCGACATTTTGGGCTTTTTAGACGTAAGTCTTACCGTGCGGGTCATGCTAATAGTTCACTTTTCCAAAGGAAATTCACTAACAATAGAGGTTAGGAAGGTTTTTTGTGACAGCGTTGTAGTGACACTGATTAGTGACTGGGCTTACAGTTTTGTCAGATCGAATCTCTGTGCTTGGCCCTTGCAGTGTTGTCAAACTAAATTACACTACATGAAAAATGGGCTATAACATTATGTGGAGTGAATTCATATATGCTATGAAAAGAATAAACATATTTCCATTTCCGTAAATGAATACGCTACAAACGTCTGAACGGTTTCTGTTATTAAAATAATCGAAATGTATATTTCAATTTTTAGTAAATTGCCGAAGTGAGTAGGGGTGTATAGCTGGTACTTACACATCAAGTGGCGTCAGGAGCAGGAGGAGGCCCCCCGATCTTGACCCTTGACCTTAACCCCCCCCACGATCATGACCCTTGACCTTCACCCCCCTGACCTTGATCCTTGATATTCAACCCCCTGCCCTTGACCCTTGAGTAGTATAGAAGTGCCAATTCTGCAGCATGAGAGGTATGCGAGGTATACATTTTGAGGATTAAATGCTCATATGACGTAACCTAACTTAACCTAACATAACCTAAGCCAAAGGTAAAATAAGCAACGTTCAAACCCATTTTAGAGGTCAAAGTCCAATTCCGAGCGAAAACTCAAGCGGTGTTTACGAATCGAGAAAAATATATTAAAGTCGAATAAAAATTTTATTTCAAAAATCCCTACACGTGGGTCGATAGCGTTTAGTGTCGTTGTGACACTTCTGATACTTACATTTAACTGTTTATACATGTCCAATACCAAGAAAAAATAAAAATTTCAATTTTCAATCTTTCAACATTAAATTTAATTCATTTATAACATAAAAATTTCAATATATATTATTTAATTTATTTCCCAAGAGTGATAATGTCTCCCTCGGGTGTGCGCCCATATACTAAGTGATTATTCGTCTCAAAAGTACAATACAACTGGTCAATATCTATTCCACCAATTCCTATCAGGGCTTCAAACACCAAACTTCAAATCGTCCCACGCCCCAAATGGCTCTTGTATATGCACAGTTTTCAGTCCGAGATTTTTAAATGCTTCATATACACCCCGGGAAAGCGTAGTTTTACCTGCACTAATGTTACCTTCCAACGTGATGACCATGTTTGATGACGGTGTTTTACATCTAACGCCTGCGGAACCGAACCCTTGGTTTCCACGTTCAGTCTGTCGAGTATCATGTTACCATCAATCATTACACTGTTATTATAAACTGTTAATATTAATTATGCAATCCAATCGCCTCTTTTCACTACAAAATCAACATCTGAATGATTAAACAACAACACGCCTACATTTCCGGTATAGTCAAAATCGACAACACCTGCACCAACATTAATCGAATTTTTAACGGCTAATCCAGAACGTGGTGCAATTATACCATAACAACCGCGAGGAAACTCAAAAGATAAATCAGTTAATACCAACTGCTGTCCACGTTTCGGCAAAAAACAGATAAGCGCGTTCTTGATCACGACCATTTGAGTAATTACGAACCACATCTGTTTGTAAAATTACTAGTCTTTGAACAGAATAAAATCGCAGTTTTGGCCACAACAGAAGAACGTTACATATCTTTTGAACTTATAGTAAAAAACGGGGTTAACTTGAGATTTTTAGATTCGTTTAGATTCATGGCTTCAAGTCTGGACAGTTTGACAAAGAACCTCACAAAATATACATTCAAACACACATCGAAATATTTTGAAGATGACAAACTTGATTTGGTGTTGAGAAATGGGATTTCCCCTTATAATTTCATGGATAGTATGGAAAAATTCGACTGTAAAACTCTGCCTCCGAATGAAACTTTTTATAATATATTTAATAAATCGCACGTCGAATATGAATACTACGAGCAGGCCTGTAAAGTGTGGAACAGTTTTAACATTCAAAACATGAAATAATATACGTAATTATACAATAAAACCGATACGTTGTTATTAGCCGACATAGTGGTAAACTTTCGTGACGTTTGCATGAACACTTATAAACTCGATCCCGCGTGGTATTTTACATCTCCCGGATTAGCCTGGGACGCCATGTTGAAAAAGACCAGACTTTCTCTTGAATTATTGACCAATACCGACATGGAACTAATGATCACGAAAGGGATTCGCGGCGGAATTTCTCAGTGCTCTCACAGATACACTAAGGCAAATAACAGAGACTTAACAGATTACGACCCAAAAAGCCCGATGAGTATCTCATATATCTCGACATTAACAATTTGTACGGCAGGGCAATGTCCAAGTATATGCCTTTTAAATGGTGCTTTTAAATCGTGTGATAGTGTGCAATTGCGTCACATTGAAGAAGAAATGCAAAAAGGTAATATGATAAGGGACGAAGCACATATTGGTTACATTTTTGAAGTCGATCTCGAATATCCTAGGGAGCTACACGACGCGCATAATGACCTTCCATTAGCGCCGGCAAATAGTTGTCCACCCGGGTCTAATCAGAAAAAACTTTTAACTACGTTGTATGACGTTATACATTATCAAAATTTGCAGCTTTACCTTTCGTTAGGAATTAAACTGAAAAAGATAAACAGACGTTGAGTTTCATCAGTCGCCTTGGTTGAAGGAGTACATCGACATGAATACAAATATGCGAACAAAAGCAACCAACGACTTTGAGAAGGACCTTTACAAGCTCATGAATAATGCTGTCTTCGTCAAGACGATGGAGAATATACGTAAACACGTAGATATACGTCTGGCCACGCATGACAAACAAATTGATAAACTCGTGGTGAGGCCTAGCTTTAAGTCTGTAACGATTTTGACCCAGAAATTGGCGGTTGTACACATGGCAAAGACGAGACTATACTTTAACAAACCGATTTATGTAGGAATGTCAATAATAGATATCTCCAAGATCGCTGTTTACGATTTTCATTACAATGCCATGAGACCTAAATATGGTGATAACGCTAGAGTCCAATATACCGACACAGAAAGCCTTACTTATAACGTGAAAACTAAAGAGATCTACGAAGATATAAAAAGCATGATCGATTACTTTGACACTGGCGACTGTAAATAAGATAACCCATATGGTATGACGAGTGTAAATAAAAAGATCATCGGAAAATGGAAAGACGACCTGGCAGGTGTTGTTATGAGGGGATTTATCGGGTTAAGATCCAAAATGTATGCTTACGAAGACGAAAGTAATAAAACTGGGGAAAAGCAAAGGGAATAACAAAATCAGTTGTTAAAAACGAACTCGCAATTGACGATTGTAAAAAAGTGCTTATTCGACCGTGAAGAAAAATACAAAACAATCCATGTTATAAGAAACAAACGTCACGATTTATATTCAATTACCCAATGTAAAATAGCCCTATCTCCGCACGATGATAAAAGGTATATTTGCGAAGACGGTATAGAAACGTTTCTGTGGGGGCATTATCAAATACTAATGGAGGAAATAATAAATATTGAAATCAACGCAGCTTTGGACTTGGACTTGGACTAGAGAATTAAACAAATTATTTGTTTATTGCAAATTGAAAAATATAGTTTTATACGCAAATTGATGAGAATTGATATGAAATTTAGAGGGACCCAATTCCGGTCCCACCAGAATATGACGCAATTTGAAGGGGGTGCTATTAATACAACCCCTCTATTTATTACATCTAAAGCGTTTTTAAAGGTTTTCTTTATAATACAATTTAAATTGTGTTTAACTTGGATTCTTTTCCCCTTAAAGCGATCAGTGTCTATCTTTAAGGGGACTTTTTCCCCTTGAAAAAGGATTTCTCTGTTGAAGATGGAAACTTTGACGTAGTAACAGAGCTTTTGACTAGTATCCATCGACACTTAGGAAAACAAAATATATTTCGACTAACTGAAAAATATTAAACTCGTTAAAAAACATATAAACAAGGGGGGGTGCGATTCACGTCTCCCTTTTGAATTACCAATATCACTTAAAAATATGCTTTATCAACATCAAAAAATAAAAATGTTTAATCAAACTTGTCTATAAATCATCTGGTCTCGGATTACATTTATTTTTTCTTAAATCATTTTAATATAATTCTTATCCACGTCATAACTAAATGCCGTCTCAGATATAACAACCACGCAAGCCGTAGTAGCTTGATTGGCTACCGGAGTGGCAACAGCGTTTGTAAAGTCCAATTGAACTATAATATTATTCATTTTCGATTCGGCGGAGAACGGATGATGATGAGTATCAAAACCATAAGTGGATATTTATCAATAAAATCAACATGGTTTAAATACACGTCTTCGTCTTTGAAAAGTACTTGTCTGAAGGACGCAAAGTTTCCATATAAAATTCCATAATGTTTATCTAATACGTTCAAGTTTTGCGGTTCTTGTAGATACCGTTGACCGCTGATCATCACATTATAATTCTTAATATTTATAATATCAAATTGGATAGGACCCTTTTCTTGGTTATTTTTACGGTTCGTTTGTAAACCTACAATTATAAATAATGGGTTATTAATGTTTCTAAATATGTTTGATATATCCAAACTATACGAAGACCCGGTAACAGTGAATTTCGCAATACACTGTCACTGGTAATATATGTATTGTAAATCACCTTTATCGCTCAATCTTTTCACTCCCTCGATGAGTACTGCTTTTTTCACAGGATTGTAATCGACGTTTGGCACTCTTAAAACAAAGCTTGTAATTTTGACTTTTCCCTCATCCGCAAATTTGGCTGCCAAACCAGTCCCCTCTTTCCAACGGAATATAGCGTCGTTATGTTCTGCCCGTTCAAAGATAATTTCAAATCCACCATTATACATGGGATAAATGAGGCTGTAAAAAATCCTAAACCCAAGTGGGACAGTGTGCCGAGAGCTTCAAACTTGCCTCCACCTTTGTCAAATTTTAATTTAAAATCGCTGCTATAGTATGTATTCTCGCCAGACTTTCTGTACGTTGTTAAACCTTTAATTGTGCTAGTTATACCGTCTTCATCAACAAAGTCTATCAACTTATTGCGTTTCTTCAGTTCTATTCTCTTAAATTAAAACGCTGCAAAATTATTTACAAGTTTAATTGGGTCCGCGTCAGCGTAAGCGGTACCGTCTGCCATTTTAACAACTTCACCCTGTATGTTAAATAGTATTTGCCTATCATAAAACGCATCTCCGTGATCTAATTTGAAAACTGTAAATTTATTCGGTGAATTAAAGTTCAAATCTGATACGGACAAGACGGTACTATATTCACAACGCTCGATTTTATCAGATGCTTCGTTATAATACTTTTCCATTTTTATCCTATATACAAATTTTAAGGTTTTCAGTTTGTAATAAAAAATATAGAACTTAAAGTGAGCGGTAAGGAAAAAAATAAAACTTGAAAAATACAATAAAATAAAAATTATCATCTGTCGAAATAATGTATATTTTTATTTCTATCTGACGCCAATCCCAAGTTTGTCCTACGAAATTCAACTGCATTAATTTTACCACCTTCGACGTCTTTCTCCGGTAACACTGTTAAAACACTGATTTATATAGTTAATACCTTCAGGTTTTTTAATTAGTTATCCATTCTGTCGATTATAAATTTGACTATTGCCAATTTATCGTTATGAAAATTGTTATTTCCAGCCTCCTCTTCGGCTAGTTTGAATTTTATTATTTCGCTCAATTTATCATAATCGTCAATGTATTTATACTCTACAGGATTATTCGTATCTACAAGCAACCCTTTACCGGATGCTGTCATCTTTTGTTTGATTTCTTTCCATTTATCGCTTATCAAGTTCCTCCATTTACGACTACCGCTCGACTTGGCTCTGCGTGAAGAAGGGTCTTTATTTTGATGTATGGCGTGTGTTTTAATCAAAATGTCTTTATAATTATTAAAATCTTGAGAGGTTAACGCACCTATACTAATAAGCCTTTCTCTCTTTGTCGCACCGACGGCATGATTGGAAGTTACACCGTGAATTTCCGCCTTTGTCAACAGTATCCACAATCCGTCAGTGCCTACATATTTGTCCATTGTTTTGTCTAATATGATATCGTCGTTTTCAATGGATATAGTCTGTTATCCTATCGTGAGTTTGCTGTTATTAAAGCCATAATAAATACCGAAAACTCTATACGTGAGATATTTCTTTGCCAAAGTACCAACGTTCTCTTGCTCGGTAAACTTGCGGATTGAACGATTTTGTAAAATTTCATCCTGTTCAGGCGTTTGTGTCGGTGGTAAATTGGGCGCTTCAAATACTTCTGTTTCATTACCTTCGGGTAACGTTGTTTCCCTAACTTCAACGTTTTTTTTTTGCTTCTACCCGGCGTACTGGAAGTTCTAGGTCCAAAATGTCCCGCAGAAGGTTTCTTCATAATTTAAACGTGTCTAGGCTTTTTATCGGATTTTATAGTTTCAGTCTGTTCTTTTATAGCTTTAATAATGGGCTCTTGCCTCTTTTCTCTCTTGCGTGTCTCTTCAATTAACGTATTCTTAACAGTTTCAGATTCTTTAATAAATTTGTCTTGTAATTTATCCACTCTCTTGGCCTCCTTAACTGTTAAAGGCGTCCTATCGGGTTGTGGTAAAACTATCATTTGGTTTTTAAGTTTTACGGGTAATAAAGGTGGCAGTTTTCTAAGAAATTCTTCCCTCTCCTCCACTTTTTCTCTTTTAATTCTCTCACTATCACTACGCCATTTCTCTAGCCATTTTCAATTTTTCTAGCCACTTCAGGTGTCATTTCATCAGCCCACATTTTATCTGTCATTTTGTGTTTTTTAACTAACGTATTGACAATATCCCTATCGTCATTATTTTTCCTCTTTGCCATATTTATATTGATTTTATCGTTTTTAGTTTTAAATATTTAAAAAGATGAAAAAATAAATTTTAGTAAAATATATGGAACGTTACATGTACGTTTATTTAAACAAATTACGGTTTTAAATCTATTATTGTAAAACGTTAGTTATACGAAAATTATTCAAAATCATAGGTTTTCAATATGTCATTCAACTTTAACATATATTTACCGCATTGTGGCTTTTTTGTCATATTTATAGTTAAAACCCCGCAAGGTTCACTCCAACATGTTTTGCACATTTTTTTTTCAAATTCGTCAAACGTCATATCGGAACCCACAAAATCGTCGTAAATGCGCTTCGTACAGTATTTATTCTGTTTAAAGACGCATAATAAGTTCACGTTGTTGCGGATGACTTGCATGTCCACTTTACAGTAACTTTGACTAAGGTAGACGCACGCTAGTTTCTGATGTCTGCCTCTGATGAAGTAGTTTTTATCACATCTTGAGACTCCATCAGGCAATCATAAACACCACGAGGGAGTTTTTCTTACACTCTTCCAAAGGTGGTAAATCCTCACAGTTGTTGAAAAAGTACGCCTTATATTTATTTAACTTTTTCTCGGTTTTCGTGTACGTTTCTCGCAACTCAGCGTACGCCAGTTGATCGATCGATTTACTAAATATATATAGATTTTGAAATAAAATTCCGTTTTGATTGTAAATTAAATTCAACAGTAATTTCGTCTTGCCACTTCCCGAAGATCCTACCATTAGACAGCGCAAAGGTTGGGGCAGCAGGTTATTCTCAAACTTTTCCTGGTGATGGGGAATAATATCCATGACTATATAGAGTATTGATTTTTCATAGGTTAAGCTTTTATTATAAAATTCCAATTTGATTAATTAAAAAATAAAAATGTAGGAAAATTTGTGAGATTTTATTCATTATCTTCCATTACTTCTTTCACTAAACTTAAAAAGTCGTATGATGTTTCTACAGTGTTATAATATGCGACATATTTTATACCACGATATTTTATAATTTTGTTTACACAATTCAAAATGTTTATGCTATTCGGCACATTAAATCGAATGGAACAAATCTTATACCCTTTACCCGCCGTCTTAGCTAAAGCTGTATTAAAAAGTCTGTCTTCGTTTCTTATACATTTGTATACATTATCTCTCTTGAGGACGCAAAATACATGTTTGAAGTAAAATCTTCGCTTCATTACAGCTACTCTCGATTTCATTTTATTCATAGGTGTTTGCAAATTAATGTTTTTATTTTCCAACCGGGTGATTGACTCCAGAAGCGCCATATTTTCACCCTTTATTTCATATTCACCATTTTTACGAATAGAGGGTAATACATCTTCAAGTACCCAACGTTTGAAATCGAGAGCAACAGGTAGCCCTGAGGAAAATATTAATTCGTATAAACCAGGCTCGGATATATAGACTGTTTTACCTTCATTGTATGAAATTTGGTGGGACCCAATTTGGGGTCCACCAAATTTGGGACGTAATTCTGATAAATATCTCTTATAACGCTCTTCAACATGCACTTGCAAAGCCTTTTTAGGTTGAAATATCCTAATATATGTGCAACAGCCTTACCTGTAAACCATGGGTTATTTTCATTATCAAATAAAACCGAGATCTCTTGATTTTGAAAAATGAATTTACTATCAACATCATCCATATCATCTGTGAAGTCAGTGCTATCATCATCATCATCCATGTCAATTATAAACTTATTATTAAAAACATCCATATTGCAATATTGTCTATATAGAAATATCAGTGTCTTGAGGGCAAGGTTTTTATTAAAGCGAGAAGTTGTTGATACAATACAAAATAAAATTATTTTATTTATTTACTGACCACAACAGCACCAACAAAATCGAAATAACCATAAACTGTTGTACGACAAGTTTTGCGGTTGTATTCATAGTCATGACTCTTTAAAAATCAGTCTTGTGCAGTTCCTTTTCATAAAAAACTCCAATTATATATTCACCGTTTTCATCCACGATTTTATATGTAATAGGTCTGGTGTTTAATATCTGTGTAATTTTAAAAATCTCCGAAGTCCAGTTCTGTTTGTACTTATTTCTAAACGCGTATTTATAAGCTGTTATACGAACTCTGTCTCCAATGTCGAACTTTGCCGTTTTACGAGGAATTTTACTTTCGCACTCATTATACATTTCCAATAAATCCGCTTTGTTGTCTTTCTTAACCTCAGCGGGCTTCATTGTTATCGTGTGATGGTAATCGTGTCTGCTGTATTCATCTGTGAGTTCTTGCAATATATATCCTATCACTTGTTTGAGCCACTAACTTGGAATTTCACCTTCAATTTCTCGTTGAGCGTTCCATGGTATCTTTCAATTATCGCGGATTTTTCCTCACTTTCTGTGTGGTATAGTTTAATGTTGTATTTCTTCAAAATATTTTCGAAAGGCTTACTTTTTAAACTCTGTACCTTTGTCAGTGTGTAATAGCTTAGGTGTTGTGTGACCGTCACTCTTTGCTCTTTTAATTATTTTGTCAAAAGCGGCTGTCACTTCACTACCATCCATATTATTTAAGTTTTCTGACCAGACAAATTTGCTGAATGTATCTATAACATTTAAAATGTATCTGTACCACTTATTTTCTCTAGCGAACTATTTCATTATGAGTAGATCTGCTGCCCATAAATCGTCAATACCTTTTGTAACCATCCTGCGTTTTATATACTTTTTAACCACCGGTTTGTGAAGTTCTTTTGCTTCTAAAACTTCAGGTGGATCTTTAATAAATTAATTTTTCACACTGCCCCAGACTGCACAGTTCGCAGTGGCTAACCATCTTTTATTTTTAGATGTTACTGTCTTTATGTTTTCGGACGTTTTATTTGATTTACATGTTCTACAGTATAAACAAATAGTATTTCCATTTCTTATTTAACAAAACTGATGGTAACCTTCAAAGGAAAAATTCAAAAATCACAAAGGAAAACATGCAATTTCTACAACTTGACATTTTTGAGAATTGTAATATAGTATAGAAATAATGGGCCAACAAAGGCGAAAAATAAACTTTACAAAGAAGCAGTTGAATCAGTTGCGAATTGCACATAAAAACTGAAACGCGCTTTTAACATTAAACATAGATCAGTTAAAAAACGGTAATGTTGAAGTGTTGCTTGACAGTGACCAGAACAAACAAGTCGAGAGAGCGATTAAAAATAACAAATGAGTGAGGTTGATTTTGAACCACTCACAGTTTAAGCAATTTATTGATTGGGGTTTATTAATAGAGATTCTAGAAATGGCTGAAAACCATATTCCATATTTCACGACATCTCATCGCCATTAATTAAGGGAAAAGTATTGAAAAATGTATTGAAAAATCAATTTGTGCCGTAGCTTAAGAAATTAATCGATGAAGAAACATCGCTTCACCGATGTTTAAGATTAATCAGCATTTAAATAATAAATAATGGTTTTTGATACCTTCATAAAACCAGACGCGAGCGGCACCGGCTTAAGAAGACGAATAAATAGTGAACTAAACAAGGCTTTAAATGAAGTAGAAATGTTAAAAAGATTATCGCCATTGACAATGACAGACCTCGAGTTGTAGGCTGATAAACTGAAATTGAATAGCTTTCGCGGTGTTTTCATGAGACAGACCTTACCCGATAAACCGTATAAAAACGAATGCGGAATCATAAATCTAGGCGATATACAGTCTAACGGTACGCACTGGACTTGCTATATGAAAAGCGGTAAACGTGTCATTTATTTTGATTCTTATGGAGATGCGCCGCCACCTTTAGAATTGGAAAAGTATCTCGGAATGGATAAAGGTATATTGTATAATAATAAACGGCATCAGCAGTACAGTGATCCCCCAATATGCGGACATTTGTGTTGAGAAGTTTTAAGGCGTTATTCGAACGGACAAGAATATTTTAAAATTGAGGACGCACTGCAAAAAAATAAATACACATGGTATTCTTGGTTTAATTGAATTTATTTTTTCGTTAAAGCTAAATAATTAGTTAAGTCTCCAAATCATATTGGTATATATAGTCATGGTGCTTTTTAAATTGTCCGGCCAAAATCCTCTTTTACAATTGAAATTAGAAAACCCAATGCATTTGAGGGAAGATGTGTGGTATTACCTCACATTAACAGGGCTGTAATGTGACAACTATTTTTACAACAAGCATGAACCCGCAGCGATATCGTTCTTTGAACGTGATGAGTATCCGACTTGTTTACTTCCTCCAGGATTCTGCGATTTGAAACTTGTGCAAAAGACAGTTAGGAAGTGGTTATTGGAAAATTAAATAATACCAAAGGATGAAGTAGGAAAGTTTAAGATTAATCAGCATTTAAACGGGAAAATATGTATCGATTCACCAAAAAAGTTTCACATAGGTAACGGAATACGAAGGCTTCTCGGGTTTAACGAATTGAAGAATGGTGATTAAATATGGAAACAAGTTCACGGCGGACAATGTAGTTTCTATTTATGATGTTCATAATGTATTGCAAATAAGACCGTATAAAGTGTTGGAGGTTCACTGCAATATTGGAGAACATTCTTTCATAAATCATAGTATTCACTGGCACAAGCATGAAAACGGTTCTTTATTGAACCACTTGAATCCAAAAGATCATAAAGATAGAATATTTGAAAAGCCGCACATCTTAAATTACACTCCGCTCATGGGCGGATTGCAAAGTATAAGAGAAATAAATATATTTTAACCGATGAAGATTATAGAACGTTACAGAACGTTTTATCTGACGATATTGTTTATTTTAAACTTGTTTGCGAGACTGAAGTGTAAACAAATCAAAAATATATATCGCTAAATATTTTTTCGTATGCGTTTATATTTTTATTGGGCTCGGAGAATTGCATTTTCTGTACAGATGAAATAAATAATGGCAACTAACAATGAAACTATAAATCTTAACTATATTAAGAAGTATACATACCGTAAACCTGATTTTAGTTCCTTTATATGCATGCACTGTGTATGCTGGAATGACTGGGGGTGTTATGTAAAAGAATGGGAAAAAGTAGTCAAGGTGCTCGATTGTCCGGCGAATCGCAAGTTGTGTTTTATTGTGAAAAGGAAAATCTAAACAGAATTCCCCATACAGAGCCAACTTGTACATGTGAAATGTGAATATATTAATTTTCAATTGCTGACAAGACGAAATGACAGAAATTTAAAAATACATTCCTTTTTCCTTTTTTCAGACCCGTTAAATCGACGGGTCGAGAATTTTATTTTTTCCTACTGTTTTAATAAAATTCGTATTCACTGTTAAGGAATCTTTATTATAAATACAATGGTTGTTAGCTGAATCAAACATATATAACGGTGAGTGACATTTTATTATATTTTTTATTCAATTTGAAAAATATAATTTTATATATAGGCAAATAAAAAATTAATATGTACGAAGATTTTGATAGTATATTGAACGAAGTCAATGGTAATTCTTTTACAAGATTGAGCGACTTAGAACAAGGTAAAAAGTATTTGGTGAAAGACATTGAACGGATGATTGCCCCATTCGGTTCGCGTGTACTTGTAAAATGTGATAGTATAAAGTTTCCATTGCCTGAAAGTTGGAATGAAAGAATGTCATCAAATAATATAAAGACGCTTTTACAGTCTGAAAAAACCCTGTATGTAATATACAACGGAAAAGTAAATTTACCGAAAGATAAGACGAAACATATCATCAAGTTTACAAGAGATTGAAATTTTTATAGATATGTTTTTAGTATATATATATATTTTTTAAATAAAATCAATTTAAATTTGTTTAAAGTATTTTATTCACATTTAACTATATAATGTACAAATTTTGAGGAAATCTAATATAGATGAAAAATAAAATGGAATTCGGTTATTATAAATACTTTTTGCTGAAAAAGTTTGCTTCACCGCCCACTAGAGGCTCCCCTGATGCCACAGGGTATGGTTTAAAAAGCACTTATGATTATATAGTGCTGAAACGCGGACAGCAATTGGTATTAAGTGATTTATCTTTTGAATTTCCTCGCGGTTGTTATGGTATAATTGCATCACGTTCTGGATTAGCGGTTAAAAATTCGATTGATATTGGTGCAGGTATTGTCGATTTTGACTATACCGGAAATGTAGGCGTGTTGTTGTTTAATCATTCAGATGTTGATTTTTTAGTGAAAAAAGGCGATCGGATTGCACAGTTAATATTAACAGTTTATGATAACAGTGTAATGATTGTTGGTAAAAACGATACTCGACAGACTGAACGTGGAAACCAAGGGTTCGGTTCCACAGGCGTTAGATGTAAAAGACCATCATCAAACATGGTCATCACGTTGGAAGGTAACATTGGTGCAGGTATAACTACGCTTGCCCGGGGTTTATATGAAAAGGTTAAAAATCTCGAACTGAAAACTGTGCACATACAAGAGCCATTTGGGGCGTGGGTCGATTTCCACGGTACCAATTTGTTAGGTTTGATGTATGAAAATACTGAGAGATGGGATTTCACTTCTCAAGTTAACGCACTGATGTATATGTCTGAATGCGACAGACGAGCAGTAGAGTATTCGAAGAAGGGTTATATTGTGATCAAGGAGCATTCTTCATTCAGTGTGCGTCATATATTCAACGAACAGATGAAAACGTTTATGACGCCAGCCGAGATAAATA
The DNA here is from genome assembly GCA_963675035.1 of Allygus modestus. NCBI lineage: Eukaryota > Metazoa > Arthropoda > Insecta > Hemiptera > Cicadellidae > Allygus > Allygus modestus. The sequence goes on from OY776113.1 coordinate 62,976,988, forward strand.
TTCTAAACGATTTGAGCGGTACGATCACAGATCCCCGTGTGACAGCGGTAACCGGGAGTATCATAAATGATGTCACCCTGTATTTGAGAACTGATACCTGCAGATACCTGTTACAGTCGAAAGTTGAAGAGAAGGCGTCCCGAAGAAATCAGTAAAAATAACCGCGTGAATGAGACGTACTTAAAACGGCTACATGACTTTCACGAGGCGACCGTACCGATCGGTAGAGTGATAGTCACTGACGGGACCCGATTCGACGCACAAGATCCTAAGTCAGAATATCCGGAAGCGGTGATATGGTGTTTAAAGCCCTGATGGGAATTGGTGGAATAGATATTGACCAGTTGTATTGTACTTCTGAGACGAATAATAAATTAGTATATGGGCGCACGCCCGAGGGAGACATTATCACTCTTGAGAAATGAAATAAATTATATATATTTAAATTTTTATGTTATAAATGAATTAAATTTAAAGTTCAAAGATTGAAAATTGAAATGTTTATTTTTGAGTTGTATTGGACATGTATAAACAGTTGAATTCAAGTATTATAAATGTCGCAACGGCACTAAACGCTATCGACCCACGTGAAGGGATTTTTTGAATAACATTTATATGCGACTTTAATATATTTTTCTCGATTCGTAAAAACCGCTTGATTTTTCGCTCGGAATTGGACTTTGACCTCTAAAATGGGCTTGAACGTTGCTTATTTGACCATTGGCTTAGGTTATGTTAGGTAAGTTAGTTTACGTCATATGAGCATTTAATCCTAAAAATTCATACCTTGCATACCTCTCATGTACAGAATCGGCACTTCTCTACTACTCCCTTGACCTTCCCCCCCTGACCTTGACCTTTGACCTTCACCCTCCCCACTTACGTCATCCCCCCTTACGTTATCCCTCCCTTACGTCACCCCCCCTTACGTCATCCCCCCTGTCTACGTCATCCGTTATTTACTTTCCTTATTTTTCACTGTTTTTTTTCCAAGCGATGTTTTTTCGCTTGTTTACTCCGAGCGTTCTCGCTTTCTCTTGCCGATTTCCCCTCGTCATAATCATTCTTACGACCGCCACGATGGAGTACAGGTGCGAGTTCTGTGGCAAGACATACTCACGCAGAGACCACCTGCGCCGGCACATGCTCGCGCATGGCGAAGTGCCACTTCATTCCTGCCCCATCTGTCTGAAGCAGTTTTGCAGACGGGACAAAATGGTTTCGGCATATTGCCGTTCATGCGCGGAAAAATTTGCCGAGCTCATTTTTGTTCGGATTTTGTTCAAAATGTTTTCGGATGCCCAAATTTGCCGAGCAGCAGCGACGGCGAGAGGAGGAGGAGGCTCGCCGAGTCCACCAACAGATACGCCAGAGGCTGATTATCACTCAGCAGCGGCCTCGACGTAGGCCGCAGCTCCGGCGCAGGCCACAGCCGCAGCCAGAGCCAGAGCCGGAAGCAGGAACGAGTGGGGAGCCCTGACCTCGCATAATCCTTATCCCTGATTCCGATTCTGATTAAAATAAAAAATCCCTTTATCCCTTTTATAAATAAAACAAAACAATAACAATATAGTTGTGGACTTATCCACTGAGCCAGGGTACAACACTCTTGTTACATGAGTGACGTCATCCCCCCATTACGTCATCCCACCCCGACATCATCTGTCCGAATATGTGTTAGTACTTCGCAATCCCGAACAAGACTCTCGAGTGATAGACCTATACAAAAAATACGAGCGTCGTACAGTTAAGCAGTACTGTTGGTGTATATACACTGAACATTATTGTAATAGACTTGTGCATCCTGCAAGAAACGTGAGAGTGTATCGCTTTTTAGACACTAGCGATGAACAACACACTTGCTTCTGCTGTGGTGAACGAGCTTGGGAGATAGACTGGTCTAGCAACGATGATTATCTATCGAATTTGGTTATTCTAAAGGCGATGTATATCAAAACAGGTCGGGAGGGCTCAATGCACTCCAATTATATGTTCTTTCAATAAAGAGTGGTTTTATTCTTGACCCCTTTCCTTTCAAAATAATAAAACAAAGATTAAATAATAAAGAAACAAATGTCATTCCCCCCCTCATTACGACATCGCCCAATGACGTCATCCCCCCTCACGTCATCCCCCTTACGTCATCCCCCTCTATTCTATTTCTGTTTTCTCACCTTGCCCCTGAGGCGACAGTAACATCACCCTCGAGAGAGTTGTTAACCGTCTTCGCTTGCCACAGGCGTAGAAGCTTCTAGAACGTTGTGAAAACCTGTTTACTCATTAATGGTAATGATCCACGTTTGATATATTTTATAGGACTCATTTTCTCCCAAGCTCTGTCGCTGTTCGGATCAAAGAAAAAATGGCTATAGTACTTGGAATGAATGTGGTGATGACTGCACTGTTCAATGAAACAAAACCATTTACGAAAAAATCAAATCAATAATCGAGGAAATCGATACAATTAATGCCGAGATGTTTTTCCAGACAGTTAAGTATCATACTACAGGCCACCTTGCGAACCTACACATAGAAATCTGGATAGACAATCTGTTACCCAATTATCGGCGGCGTCAACTTCAAGCGGAGTTGGAGGAAAGATGTAGTACACCATATACTACCTGTGTTTATGCCATAAATTGGCTTATGGAGCCGATTGAGTCATCTCAAGGCACAAGACGTAAACAACTTAACGACTTGGGGAATTGCCAGATTGCCTAATGACGTAAACAACTTGTTGACGCAGCTTGTCTATATAAAACGACTTGGCGGCGAGGTACAGTCATTCCACATCTGAACACACGATGAGCAGCATGGACCACAAGGCAGACCTGAGGTCAGCCCTCAACAGCTGCAAGGCTAGGGGTTATACTCCTATAACCGATCTGCGTGACAACGTAGTCTACCGCATAAAGTCATTCGAGCGAGTGGATACGCCCTACGGTGAGGCAATAATGGCCACCTTGAAGGATCTGGCTGGTAATGATCCACTGAGGGTCTACATGCCTCGCAGATACCTGGCCGTCCTAGGGGATCACGTCATTTGACAGTACAACGTGGGTGTGGGGTCAAGGATGAATCTGGTGAAGAGGACTGGTCCCGCCGGCAGCAAAGGCGCTCTTCTGGAATTTGTTTGAATAAAAACAAAACCCTTATTCCTTTATCCAAAAAATAAATAAATAAATAAAAAATATATATAAAATAATAAAAAAAGAAAAAATCAATTTAGTTATAAGGGCCGAGGTGGTGCACGGTGGTTAGTAGCCATCATGGACTTGAGGTGGAAACACCCGTTCACCGCCATTGTGGCTGGGCCTTCGGGCAGCGGCAAGTCACACATTGTGGCTCAGTTCATAGACACACTGACCGCATGTGCGATACGCGGTTTGCCCGTATCATCTGGCACTACGGTAGCGGCGGTGGAGCTGGTGGTGGAGCTGAGGACATTGCTGTGCGCTACGTAGCTGGCCTGCCCTGGTCATTGTTGACGATATGATGCGTGAGGCCGACTCACGCGTGGCAGACCTATTTACCAAGGGTTCCCATAACGGCAATATGAGCGTGTTCTTCATCACGCAACTCCTATTTCAACAGGGCAGGGCCAGTGCGACATCTCGCTAAATGCTCATTACATAGTGTGTTTCAAGAATCCCATGGACCGCGCTAAGATCAAACACTTGGCCCGCCAAGTACACCCGGAAAGCTCCAAATTTGTGGAGGAGGCTTTCACGGATGACACGCGCGATCCACACGCCTATCTACTCATAGAATTGAAACAGTCCACGCCCAAAGAGATGCGTACACGTTCAGCCATTTTCCCCGATGACCCGGTCAACTATGTGTATCTACCCAAGAAACGATAAATAGGCTGAGCGCACGCTAGTGTCAGCCATCATGTCGCAACGTGTGAAGAAGGGCACAGAACTGCGGACAATCCCTCATGCACGCTACGTCCAAGGAACGCAAATCCCTGTTATATGCGTGTGAGAACAGCCACATCAGATCAGTGTGCGAGTACGCATACAACGTGTTACGTGGGAACGTGCCGCTCACTACCTGCCATAAACGAAATTTGAGAAAATACAAACAGGCGCTCAGACGGCTGTTGAAACGCGGTGAGGGCTGGGCTAAGAAGCGACGCTACCTTGTACAATGGGGTGGCGGATTCCCCCTGCACTTGTTGTTGAGTGCCGTTCTGCCTGCGTTGGTGCAGAAAGTAATTAGAAATGGAGCACACTAAGAAAATGGTAGTTGTGCCGCAGGAACTCATTGAGCGGATGCGAGAAGGAACAGGTGGTGTTGGAGGCAGCGTCAATAAGCCATCCAGCCTGGACGCTGAGATACACCGCATGTTGAGTGACAAGCGGCTGGAAGATACAGAGAAATGGAAACAATATCAACAGGTGTTACAGCGGTTCCTGCACTTCTCTGCAGCTAAAGGTCAACAGTTAGGCCTGTCAATCATCGAAGAAGAAGAAGAAGAAGAAGCCGGTCGGGGTCACGTACAATGCGAGTCTGCCGCCCTGGTGGAGGAGATTGCGGAAACGTTCCCAAAGAGCTATAAGACGGAGGCGCGCAGCTTGTTGCGGTTTATGAACGGCCGAGGCAGCCCCGTCGCCTGGTACACCAGTGGGGCGGTGTATGTGAACAACGAGAAGGTCCCCGATTCCAAAATAGTGGACATTGTGCACGGTATAGTGAGAGCGTGAAGAGTAGATCGATTACCTACCAGTTGGCATCAAGTGATGGCTGCCTTGAAGAAAATGAACGTACTCAAATAATATGTGAGTAATCCCGCAGCGTTGCGTTACCTAGGCGTGGGGCTGGATACCGCATCAAGCCCCTGGGGAGACACGACAGCCACATCGACACCCATGTCACTGAGGTTAGCACCGATGCGAGACCGCCTGAGACCGCGAGCCCCAGCGGCTATGCGAAAGATAATAACTGATGAAGCTGACCAAGAATTGTCACTGGACAATTGGGAGCCGTACACACCGTAATGAAGAAGTTTTACTAAGACCCTAGTCATCCGGGTTCATTTGGCAGACGGCCTCTCTGGCCCGAGCCGCGTGCCTCCCAAAATGCCGAGTGGTAGAATGGTTGGGCACTCAAGACACTTACACGCTGCACAAGCTGGTGCGTAAGTGGTTTTGCCACAACCGCTATGCTGTTTTTGGGCCCCGAAAGCTGTGGCAAGCGGACCTGAACGAGATGCGCAGTCTTAGCCAGCATAACGATGGAGTCAACTATCTGCTGACTGTGATCGATGTATTTAGCAAGCGGCTCTTTGTGGTACCGTTGAAGAGGAAAAGTGGGCAAGAGGTGGTGGTGGCGTTTGAGAGGATATTCGCTGAGGTGACTGACAAGGGGACAGAGTTCACTGGTGCCGCGACAAAGCGAGTGTTCAAGAGTCACGGTGTCACGTACGCCGCCTCGCAGAACCCCAACGTGAAGGCGGCCGTGGTGGAGCAAGTCAACCGCACGCTCAAGACCCGCATGTGGTGCTACCTGACCTACAAAAACACGTACCGCTACATCGATGTGTTGGACAGACTTGTGGATACCTACAACCACAGTCCGCACAAGAGCTTTGGCAGTGGCTTGTGACCCAAGTATGGGGACAGTGGCGATGGGAAAACAGTGTACAAGGTGTGGCGTTGCATGTATGGAAAGACGCTCCAACGCCACAAGCCCAAATTCAAGCCAGGTGACACGGTGCGCATAGCCAAGGAGAAAGGTACGATCGCTAAAGGCTACGAGACCAATTGGAGTAAAGAACTGTTTGTGATGGACCACATATATGGATCGCATCCTCTGCCATTATACGTGCTGTGCGACCTGAACGGAACGCTGTTGGAAGGTCGTTTCTACGAGCATGAAATGCAAAATGTGACCACCCCAGATCACCTGTAAAAATAGATAAAATACAAGACACTAAAGGGTGAGGCCGCAATAAGCGCTACTTATTCAAGTGGGTCGGTTACAGAGAGGACTTCAACTCGTGGGTACCTGCATCTGAAGTGCAACAGCTGCTACGATGACGAGATACCGCCAACTTTACCTGACGTTACCCAGCAAAAGTTCCATGAACTATTATCCAAACAACACCGTGGCTAATTATACCACTTATCTACCGTCCGTCATGCGATTGAGCGGTGGCGAATGGGAAGTCGCTTTAGTAGAAGCTCATTATCCGTTCTCGTTTATCACAGTTGGCGAAGACGTTTGCATATTTCTTGACGCTAAAGATGACACTGACAGGTCTGTACTGAGTGCGGTAAAAGTGGAAGCTGGAAACTATAAAGACATTGACGAATTGGTAAATGCGATCAATGCCATGCAAAAATTTTACTTATACCAATGTGAGTTTGAGCATGACAAGGAGACGGGGAAGGTCGAATTGATCGCAATAGATCAGACAGTAGAGCAACTGGAATTGAGCCCCACTCTGGCGTTGCAAATGGGATACGATGTCCACAGTGTGGATTTAATTAAACAGAAAAAAGCTATAAGACCACCCAACTTACTGGCTGGGATCCCTTCGTACATGTACGTGTATTGCGATCTAGTTTAACCTCAACTAGTAGGTGACACGGTAACACCATTATTAAAGATCGTAAACATCGACGCTAAAAACTTCACGTACGGTGCGAATAACATTGTGCATTTCACCGATCCTCACTACGTGACGTTGATGAAGAGCTCAATCGAGAGTGTGGAAATTGATTTAAGGAACAGCACTGGACATCAACTGCCATTCCACTTTGGGACTACGTGCATGAAGCTACCCCTGCGCAGAGAGCAACAGCAGCAATGAATCCAAACGATCCATATATGGCGTACTACCACCAACAGCAGTCGGGCCGCGGAGTTTCCTCCGTATTCAGGGGAGCCGCTTTCCAACGCGGCCATGTCATTGACAGTTTCCTAGGCGGGCTGAACCATACAGTGGCCCCGTTGATCAGATCCGGTGCATCGGCGCTGGCAAAGAGGCGCTAAGGTCAGGTGAGGATTTCCTGGGCGACATATCGGCGGGCATAACTAACCCCCGAGTCGCAGCCAACGCCCGACTCAGGCAGTTTACCGCGTCACTGAAACCAAGGTTGACGATAAACTTGATCGCGTGTCGAGCGGTGGTGGTGGTGGCTATAAGAAGAGGCGCGTACAGCGAGTGACCCCTCAGTCTCTGGCTAAACTCCTTGGAACAAGGAAGAAGAAGCGCACTGCAACTAAGAGGAAAAGGAAGCCCACAAAACGCGTTGCTAAGAAGAGGAGGAAGACTGTTGTGTGACGTAAGAAGAGTAGGAGTACTGCGAAAGACATTTTTGGGTAATGGCGTTACTACATCAGAAGTCGTGCGAGTGTGTCAAGACCGAGTTGGACCTGTTCTCACTGCCGCCAATACAGACCAGTATAGAGAGCGGTAAATGGGTGCAGTACAACCCCGTCTCGTCCCTAGCAGACGACTCACCCATGGAGTTCATAGTTTTGGGTAATGGGGACGAGTATACGGATCTGTCACAGACGCTACTGCATGTGAAGGCCACCATTAAAGCGGCAAATGGAGATGCTATAGCGGGTGAGCCAGCGATTAAAAGAAGTGGACCCAGTTAACAACTGGTTACACTCGCTGTTCAGCCAAGTGTACCTGTACCTG